>JAIGNY010001488.1:380000-447500 GCA_020152595.1 Chiridota heheva | reverse complement strand
TTTTTGTCATTACAGGCGAAATATGGCAAATTTGGCTGTTTTGAATACTTTGCTAAACTAAACTTATTCTTTTCTTAATCTTACTGTTAACTCATAAAGAAATACTCATATAAGCTATATCTATTTTTAGCATTTCAGAGCGTTGAAAATCCTAATATACAGTCAAATAATATTTGTTACCATTTAAATAACTTTGTGAAAACTTTTGTGTGACGCGAAAACAATTGTATATCTTTATTTCGTATTTTACATTGTTTGGTAGTTTTACTTCTTTCAATGATTCAATTCATTGGGAACTGATTTGGCCGTTTTTTGTCCGATTTGGCTGATTATCAATGGATATTTGGCCGGTAAACGTGTGGCAGACGGGCAATCCTGATTTTTATTTGTAATGATCCTCCCGCGATTTGGAAACTTGGCAACAACCTCATATGAGGTCAACACGCCAAGTTGGCAATGCCAGTTTCTGAATTTGGATCGGAAGTGGATGAACACCGGGTTTTCCACCCTACTCTTTTCGAGAATTGATCAGAGAACCAGGTAGGGGGCGAGGAACCCTGCCTTCAGGACCAACGGCTTAACGTCCCCTGCGAAGAACGGTGAGCACCACCGAACCATTGGCCACTTCCCAAAGAATGAGTGGGAGAAAAGGTGTTATGCAGATGACAAGCGGGGTGAGAGAGCGGGGGGGGGGGGCTGATTTTCCACCAGGATAATGCAGTTTTTTTTATTCTATGCGCCAATATATTGGCGCAAAGAATATAACATTATTTTTTCATTAACAATATTTCAGCGTCATCACGGGTTATAGATGTGGAACTGACCCCTACTGAAAAGGACTTAGACTGTTAAAGGTGTTTGCAAAGGAGAAATAACACATTGTAGAAATGAAAAGATGATGAATTTAAAATGAAATATGAAAGAGGTTTTTAGGGCGTATTTAGAAGTAATCTCGCAAGCAGTGACTCTTTGCTGCTCTTCTTTTTTGTTCGAAGTAAAAGCTCCTATCGTGTGTGGGGAGCAGGGGAGTAGGGGGGGGGTAACTTGTGATTTAATGGCTGATCTGATTGGTGCCTTGTCCCAGCAAGTTATGTACTCCTACGATGTCTTATCTGCTTATCACACTAGCCTTAATCACACCGCCTGGTTAATAATCATAAGCAACAAATTTAACTGTCTCAAAGAGCCGGAAAATGGTACAGTTGTATGAAAAGATTAATGTTAAAAGATTATGGACATCTAGCAGCTAGATTTTAGATATGTGAAGAGCATGGAATTCAGAGTAGAATAGGTTTTAAAATTTGTAAAAAGCTTATTTAGTTTTCAAGTTATTACTAGACAAAGTTTCATGACTCTGTAAATTTGTGATATACTAAAGAGGAACACATCTCAAGATCTTTATATAATTTTTAACTTTGTTCTTCAAATTTAGCTACTTTTGAATTTCATGTCTTTTCTAGATATATAATGATGCGGAGTTTGACAAAGTTCCATCAAATTTTGCCCCAAGTCTAATTCTAAATTTCAGACAACATTGAAAGAGGAAAAAAACAAAGGTTTTACAAAGGTAATGAAGGATCAACCCCCCCCCCCCACCCCTTCCCCTTCTTTTGACTGATTGATTTTTTACTGATTATTGCGCAATAATAGCTAAAAATTAAAATGCTGTAAATTGGTCAATTTGTAACCAATTCCAATGGAATATTTTGCTGTTTTAATGGTTTAGTTCATATTTTAAACCAATTAAGCCCATGTTGCCTCTAGATGTCTATAATCCTTTAAAAATTGATGAAAATTTACATGGTTTCATTGCTTTTGCAACAATGAAAAACGTATGGGTCATCTTGAACATAATGGGATGAAAGTTTGATTAACTTTCAAAACAGATCCATGAATGAGCAAGCGAGAATAAATTTCAACTACACATTGTTTGTTGTTTGGCTTCCCGTTTGTAAAATTAAACATCACTACGTATCTATTAGAACAAAACATCAAATATGACTTTCTTTTTTTAAAAGGCTGTTCTTTTATCTATCAACACATTGTTGGGATGAAGATAAAGTTGATGGGAAAGTACCGAAAACTTTCAGTAAAAGTTTCTTTTCATTGCCGAATACTGTGAACAAATGATTGAACTCCATCAAATATTGGCTAATAACAATACGTTATTGGCTAATTACAATACTGGGAAGTCCGTATAGCTGTATAGTAGTTGGGTGTTTCGCAGCAGGGTTGGGTTGATATAGTGCCTAATATAATTTGAAATTTTTGACCGAGAAAAAAAAATGATTTGGCTTTTTTCTGAAATGTAGCTTTTTTTTAACACTGCTTGTTTTGATTTTAAATTTGAAAATTTGACTTTTTTGTTTGGTTTTGGATTTTTGGAAACTTGTTTGGCTGTGAAATGTAATATTTGGTTTAATTCTGACCTTTTTTAAGGGCTTTGATTAAATTTAAAAGAAAGTAAAAAATAATTTATCGCACCGCGTGATAATTTGCCTGTGTCAGTCCCCAAAATCAAAATAACAGTTTTTACCATTGAATCAATACAATTTACCCTTCGCAGAAAAGCCCCAGATCCGTTAGTAGTCCGATCTCTTTCAAAAATGTAGACCTTTTTTTTTTTTTTTTTATATTTGATTAAAGTTATTTGTTTGTTTTTTCAAAAAAAAATTTTTATGCGACGGACACTTTCTGCCTATCTACCAACCTTGGTTGGAGGGTTGACATTTTTAGAAATATTAGTTTAGTGGTTAGAAAATGCCCATCTTTTGTTCAAATTCTGTTCTAAATTCAGTCACTGAAAATTATAGGAAAGTCTACTCTTTTACAATTTGATAGGAGGTTTGTGGTATCGATTCAAAACGCTTTTGTCAGAATTTGCTGCACCACTTCAACTGTCTACCAACCCTTGTTGGGAGGGAGAAGGGGGGGGGGGTGAAACTGGCTCCTAAAATGCCCATCTTTATGTGTTTTGTTCAAATTTTGTTCTAAATCTCAGTCACTGAAAATTATAGGAAAGTCTATTCTTGTTAGAATATGATAGAAGGTACATGGTATCGATTCCAAAACGTTTTTTGTCAGAGTTATAACAAATTTACAAAATAAAGTATCCACAGAAGAAAATACCAACAAGGTCATCCTGTAATGCGACACAAAGATTGTATGCAAATTTGCATATGGATGCCTGATAATTAAAAACGATGTAAAATAGTCAATTTTTAATCGAGTTTGAGGAACATTTGTTGCTAATTTCTTAAATTTTGGTAGATCTTAAAGCAATTGAGCTAATGTTGTCTCTGCACGTTCAAACTACCTGGTGTATCTATTGTCATGATTGTAAACAAGTTGTGACGCCCATACTGTTTTTTTTGCAATTGTTTATGTGTCTAATTACAAAATAATTCCAAATAACTTATTTTACTGACTTATATGAATATCAAACAATCTTATGCCGCTGACAAGATTTTTAAAAATTTCTGTACTGCTTGAGTAAGAATGTACACTAAAGTGATACCAACAGCAAACAACTGGGCATAATTATTGCCGAGGTATACTCAGTGTTGTGTCTAAGGGGACTATTTGGGCTGAGCCTAAAAAATGCCATAACCCTCCCAAATTTTTGCAAAGTCATAAGTACCATTATCTGAAATATCAAATAAACCATACAGAAACAGATGTTGGCAATATTTTAATCGTATCGACTGAATATTGTTAATTCATGACCAAATATTCTCAATTTTGGACCAAATATCTTAATTGTTACCCCAAAATCTTAAATTGTGAATCAAAAATCTTTCATTTTGGATCAAAAATCTTCACATTTGGACCTGAATCTACATCATAAAAACCCAAAGCCTTCAGATAGAGAAGTAGGTAAATAGAGGCAATCAGGGCCAAGCCCTCTCTCCCCCAACCCTCAATAACTTTCAAAGCCATACAAAGGTCTTTAACATTTTGTTGGGCATGGGTCTCACCAAGGGATGCAGAAAGTATTTTTAAAAGACCTCGAATTCCTTGGTTATACTAATTGCACTCAATTTTCGGGAAATCTTCTTCACTTTTCGTGAAACTTGCTTTTTCAATTTTTAAATTTTCTTCAATTTTTGGGAATTTATACTTTTCGACTTTCAAGAAATTTTCAATTTCCGGCTTTTAATTTGTTCAAAAATCACTGGTCAATTTCTAGAAATTTTAAGCAAATGTTAATAATTAAATGTGTTAATAATAATCTATCCTCCCAGTTGAGAAACAAACATGTAACCGGGGAAGAAGAAACCATCTGAGGGAAAGGGAATGCCCCCCAACGTCATACACCTATGATCTAATCTTCTTAAATCTATGCTAGGGCCCACCCTGATTATGTTTATAGGGGATTACGCCCCCCTAAAAATAAAAGGCTAGACACGCCCCTGGATATACTCAATAGCAGGATCGCCAAGATAAACATATAAAGCATAAGAACCTTCCCTTCTACTTCATTTAGTTCTGCATCACGGATGAACTAAATGCTGAACTTCTAGTTAAGCCCCTAAACACACATCTTATTTAGACGTTAAACTCCCTATTTAAGATTTTGGGTGTAAGCTGTAGAGTGGTGCAAACTGGAAGATTTTGGTCTAAAATTAACGATAATTCAGCCGATTCAAATAAAGAATGCCAACATTTCTGTTTTTATTATTCATCTGATATTTCAGTTAAGTGTGTTTTTGGCTTTAATCCCTAGACACGATACGCCCACACCCCCAACCTCACGGAAAATCCACTCACGGGTCTGCATTAAGCTGAGATTTACCATCTAAAAATAGATATTTAAGGAAACTTTGTGTTTTCTGATTTTAGGCCCTCTCCGTCAGTCATGAATTATGAATATCATCGAGCATTAGAGAACCGTGGTTTCAGAGGCATGTGGGTATAATAGGGGCCAGGTTACTGAAAGCAATCTGGAGGTACTTCATCAATAAATAAGACATTGCTGTATTGCAGAGTTCAATATTTCGAATACGTCAAAGCGATGTTATCTATGAAGACGATGTATCTTAACGAAATTAACGTAGGCATATTTTTGAACTGTAATTATGAAGTTCAATCAAAAAGCTTTGTACCTATATGAGATCATTTTCTAAGAAAGTAATATGTTTTCTGCTGTAAAACATGCTGCAGAAGACCTGTTGTGCAAACAAACAGTTGAACCAAACCCACGTCCCCCACAAGTTACTGGTCATCGACCCCAACATCCAGCCCGCGGGTATGGACCTCCCTCGAGGTCAATGGTGCCTTCTTAACCAGTTCCGTGCTGATGCGGGGACATGCCGTATCACCACTTCTGCGACAGTGGAAAACTCCAGACGATGGATACTGCCCACTCGCTTGCCTTAATGGCGGTATCACAGTCCTTCACCAGGTTGAGTACTCGGCTGTCAACTGGCTTACAGACTTAACCAAGCCTGAGAGATCACCATAATATACGACATCACCATCATCATGGAAAACATAAATGTTTGTCTGTATAATTACTATACTTGAAATATCATTTTCTAAGAAAATAATCTGAAAAATAACTTTCACATTTTATTTTACTAGATATATCATAACACTCGTAGTTCATTCAAAAATAACGCAGAAATGACAAAAATGATAAATGTCATTATCTCGAACATGTCGAAAATGAAAACAAGAGTTCTTAATTTTCCATTATTGTGCACACCTGAATTGTCTGGTTTGTTATCAGAGCTATTAGGATCAAATGCTGGAAGGGAGTTCCGCTTTTTATTTCTCAAAATCACAGCGCCGTTACGAAAAGTAATTAGTAATGTTTAACGGGAACTGATGACCAGGTAATATTTGTTTTGTATTATATGTTACACTCTATAAAAAAAAAAAAAAAAAGAATGCTTTCATTTGATCATAATAAACTATATGCACTGATTTAAACTATGGTCAAAATTGAACAAGAAATTGAAGCAAAAAAAGGTGAAATTTGACCACAATATGATCAAATGTGATCATATTACGGTCTTAGTATGTTGATAAATTTTGATCATATATCGGTGCATAGTTGCCCGTGCATGTTATGGTCAAATTGGACCATTCTATTTGGTTTTAGAGTGATAATGTAAACCATATGATTTTCGTTGCAAGAAAATAAATTCTAGCACAGGTATACAGTACCTCTCTGTAAAAAAAAAACCAAAAAACATACATACGCCCATAATTAATGTTATCGTTTTTGCAAAATGTTTGAAGCTGCAGCTATATTATCTTTTCGTTTTTGCAAAAATTATCACTTTTTGTTATAATTATGGAGCCCAAGAATTTTCTTTGTACTGTTATATTGCATCTGCATTTAGGTTATTTGTAAGAGCTTATTTGTATAATGATAACTATATTAACCACAACGTTGTCACTATTTTTAGAGACACATACAACTGTGAGTTACTGTGTAGATAAAGAACCATCATATCTCCTTTTTTCTTGAAAAAGCAGATTTGAATATCTTTAACATAACTTGCTTAAGCAACTAATTCCGAAACACATGTGAGTGACCCGGATTTCAGCCACTGCGTGACTGCGTCATTTATGATATTGTATCCACTTGTATTTGGCCGCGAAAGGATTTGCTTGGTTGCCGGATGAATAAATTTCGGAAAATTAGGCTGATTTTCCAAAATATACCAATATCAAAAGGGTAAACAGATTTTATTTATTTATTATCATTATTACAATCATCATCGTCGTCGTCGTCTTCGTCGTCGTCTTCGTCGTCGTCTTCATCGTCGTCATTGTCGTCATCGTCGTCATCGTCATCGTCGTCATCGTCATCGTCGTCGTCGTCGTCGGTTATCATCATCATCATCATAATCATCATCATCATCATCATCATCATCATCATCATCATCATCATCATCATCATCATCATCATCATCATCATCATCATCATCATCATCATCATCATCATCTACATCATCATCATCATCATCAAGGAGGAGCCAGATTATTATTGATATTTTTATATATTTTTTAAATATATTTTTTTTGGGGGGAGGGGAAGGCGGATCTGCCAGTTTTATACTCTTCGCGCATGCGGCGTTGGATCTAGAGACCCTTGGGCGGACCCTAGTGGGGTCAGGGAGAAGCCCCTGGAAGCTATGCATTTTGGTGGATTAGAGGGTGCCTAAAAACGTCTAATATTGTATTTGATCTCCCGATATATCAGCTAAGTAAAAATGTAAAATCATATTGAAAATGATAAAAATCTGTCAACGACTCATTTGAAAAGGTCAGTACTTTTCAGGGGCGATCACCCTTTCGCCTCCCCCTCCCCCCTCCTATCCCCACCCGCTACGTGCCTGTACATAAGTTTTAACATTTTCAAATCAATTGATATCAAACTTACCATCTTTCTGTCATAAACCACAACATGCGTGTTGTCATCACTCAAACACTGTACACTCGTACGTGTGCGATGGAGCGCATAGCTCGTACGCGTGGCATAGGCATAGTATCGTTACGTTTCATAGCCAACGCGTGCGTCAGAACACCAAAGCGACGTGTCGTGATGACGTCATAATTTGTTCACAGATATAATAAATGACGTCAAATTTTGGGTCTCTCTGTATCGCCAGTGCACCACAACTGGTTATCAAAGGCCGTGGACATTGACTTGGTTGTCGATGTTATGTCTGTCCGTACGTCGTAGCTGTGTTCTCGTCTGGGTCGTATTAAGCGTCTCGTGATAGCATTTGTACTATCATAACCAAATACGCAGGCGACGACCCCGTTATTGTAATTGTGTGTTCAACTCTCTCTCTCTCGGTCTCTGTACAGCTGTAGAGCCTTGTCGACCGACTGAATCTCAGCGATTTTGTCACATACGACATGATATATTTGCATCAAATTATCAAGTACAGAAGACATTGGAATATGCAAACAAGTGGGGGACATTTAATATTGTGTCCATTATCTCAAAAAGTAGGGGGGGGAGGGGACATGTCCCCCAGGATTGACGCCCATGCACCCTAGCAAAGTTGAACAAAATTTTGTCTATTACCTATTGTTACCTAAACTCCATTTCCACTTATAGTTTTAGATGAATACTTTGATTCTGCAATTTTGGCATAATAATTTATTGAAATTGATTTGGACCAACTTTGATGATCGGATATTATACGTTTTACTAGTACACCTGCTGCTTAACTAGACATATCTAACACACGGTGTTTGAAACTTTGTTCAGTCGCGGAATCTGTGAGATATTTTTACCGAAGATTCAACAAAGCTACTTCACATATTGCGAATCGATCATCATACACACATTGTTTCAGAGTTGGAAGTTGGAAGTTAAGTTGGAATATTGATGAGTCGATACTGTGTTTTCATTTTGGAAAAAAACAAAAACGAAATTTGTTCCGTAAGTGGTTGAAATTCGAGCCTACCATGCTAAATGGATAATGACAATGTGTGTTTATAATTGTTGTCAGAGGATAATGATAGCGAATAAGACAGCAGAAAATCACGCTACTTTTTACAAATTCAGTTCTTCTTCAGTCTGTCAGTTTGTATATCAGTCTATGGACAGGTAGCAATGACGTGAGTTGCTACGTGAGTTGTAAATCGAAAAAAAGTATGCTATATAAGCCTAAACAATAAAAATAGCAAAATGGTTTTAAAATTGTACAGCATTTGTAATTCTAAAGGCTAATATATATATATATATATATATATATATATATATATATATATATATATATATATATATATATATATATATATATATATATATATATATATATATATATATATATATATATATATATATATATATATATATATATATATATATATATATATATATATATATTATATATTATATATATATATATATATATATATATATATATATATATATATATATATATATATATATATATATATATATATATATATATATATATATATATATATATATATATATATATATATATATATATATATATATATATATATATATATATATATATATATATATATATATATATATATATATATATATATATCTCTGATCGAGGTGGATGCCACACAACAGCACAGCAAATTACAACTAATGAGGAGGTATTTTCGTGAACTATGCATATAGCTTGTAGGCCTAATACATGTGGTGACTTCGATTGGCGGACATTGTGTAACCTAATTTGATTTCTCTTTTGCAGTCTTATGCCGTTTATTGTGACCCCTTGGACACTATTTTACGATCTCATTTTCCCCACATTATTTCCCCATAAGAGTTTGTGGAAAAGAGTTGTTTCAACTTTGACAATGATTTCGTAAGTGATTTAATCCATTTTGTGCTTACATTCCCTAATTGCCCAACCCATTGTATATTCCATTCGTTAATTGAATAGCGCTTTCAACACTTAATTGCAACAATTGTTTTGATATCCGATCTGACGGAGATAATCTCAGCTGTCTATCCATTTATTTGGTTATGTTCAGATGGGATGAGTTTTGAATGGTTTATCCTGAATAAATAGAAATAGAAGTGAAAGAAGCAATCAGTCAATCATCATTAAACTTGCAGAGTAAATGCATTTGCTTATAACCAAACAAACCTTTTTCAAAATCTGATAAAAAAATTTTTTCTTTCAACTGAATCAAATAAGAGTGAAGCACAAACTTTCGATGAACGGATGATTTCCTTTTAATCTTATTAATCTATTACACTGTGTATAATCCTTTCAGTTTGAAAAGTAGTTTAGAAAGGTGCATACTTTCATTAATGGGGATGTCCCTTCCGGGGATGTTTTGTTATGGGGAGAAATGAGTTAAAGACATATCAAATTTTATTTGTACATTGTTGGGAAATTTATTACACCATGACCCTAAAGGCGGTAGAACCGGGGGGCACAAGGGCACGTGCCCCCCAATTTTCTCAAAAGTTTAAAAAATGCCCTTTTCAGAGAGGAAAAGTGCCCTTTTCTGAGGGATAAATGCCTTTTTTAAAAGGAACATAACCTTTCAAACATTGAAAACTTTTTTTTTCTATATACATATATATGTATATATATATATATATATATATATATATATATATATATATATATATATATATATATATATATATATATATATATATATATATATATATATATATATATATATATATATATATATATATATTCATATATATATATATATATATATATATATATATATATATATATATATATATATATTTATATATATATATGTATATATATATATATATATATATATATATATATATATATATATATATATATATATATATATATATATATATATAGACATATATATATATATATATATATATATATATATATATATATATATATATATATATATATATATATACATATATATATATATATATATATATATAGACATATATATATATATATATATATATATATATATATATATATATATATATATATATGTATGTATATATATACATATATATATATATATATATATATATATATATATATATATATATATATATATATATATATATATATATATATATATATATATTTTATATATATGATTTTTAATTAAAGAAAGTAACACACAATATTTGCCCTGAAATGACTAAAAATGTGAAATTTCACGCGCTTTATGCGCATACACTATTCTGAATTTTTCCCTAGAACAAAGTTGGGGCCCAACAGCCCTATTGTCTAACATTGCAACATTGTCCAACATTGGACAATGTTGGACTTTTTCATACTTAAAAAGCCTTCACTTCTTCCTATCTTTGTTTTCCCGGCTTATAATTTGTACAAATTCTTTCAAATAGTGCCTTTTTAGAGTATGCAAGCAACCCCAATTTTCATTAGGGGCTTCTTTTAAATAAATCTTGCAGGGCAAAACCTTCTATTTGCACCTGGGCCATTGTAATGACATAAACTGACGTGCCCTCTCCCATCTTCTTTGTAAAGTTTAAAAGGTGCCTCTTTACAAACTGACAAAGTCACTTTAAAAAAGTGTTATTCAAAGTATTAAGATATATTTAAGTCCCCTTATGATCTTTTTATCTGTTTATTGACACATTGAAAAAAGTACACAAACATCAAGCAAAATACCCCAAATTTCGCTCACGTAGCGCCTTAAGTTTGGGTTCTAGAAAAAACATAAAATGGGATACTTGCCACTGATTGGGTGTGAATTTGGGCCGTCTGGTCTAATTTATACTAAAAATAGTTACATAACTTCTTATTAGCAGGAAGAAAAAAAAATGATGGCCTCCATAAGGACCCTTTTGCTTTTCACATTATTTTAGACATTAAGTATTCTGATTCATGAATTACACAATGGCTAATCATGATCTATAGGGACTAAATCCTTCCCATTGCAAGACATTTTCCAATTCAGCAATTGTTGTAGATTTCAATAAAATCAAATAAAACCGAATCTTGGACTACAATATCTTGAATTTTTGAAACTGTAAAATAAAAAAAGAAGGAAAATGGGTCACCATTGATGTTCGAACCTATAAAAGTTTAGAAATGTTTCGTCGGGGGATGGGGAAGGGAAGGAGGATTGATTACCGTCTAAAGTGAGTATGACCAAGGATTATATATGTTTTGAAAGAGATGGAACTTCCTATACTTGTAACGCTTCAGGATTGGCACCACAAACGGTAGCATCTATATCTTTCAAAAACAAATATACTCATTGTTATGTCAAGCAGGTGGATGTCAATCTGCAGTAACTTAACGGATTTAGAATCATTCCTCTGGTCAGATTATACGTACTGACGATACAATATAATTAATCATGAAAAAAGGGAACTGTACGCTTTATTGACTATTGCATACTCTATATAAGCTACAATACCGTGTATCGTCGATGGGCTCACTCGACATCCGTCCATTAGTTCATGGTTATGCTGTGCTATAATCAACGCAAAAATTAGATTTTGGAAAACAAAATTTGCTAAATCACGACGCTTAATTAATGTCTCAAAAAAATTCTTGAAACATTTGTACATATCGGCTATACTTACTACAGTGGCCGGCTGACTCGTATTTGTGGAACTATATCTTCAATAATATAAAAAAGATAGAAGTAAATACTGTAACATATTTCAAATGGTTCCAATGTTGGATAACTTCACCGAGTTAACTTTGTTAAGATTATTTGTTGTGAAATAAATAGGTTCCATCTAATAACCATACTGCCATACAGGAACATCCAGTATATATCTTTAACTTTTTTCTTTCTATGCAGAAGGTAAACGCCATCTCAATGAATCTATCTTTCTATCTTGATACTTTTAATTCAGTGATTTTTTAGCAAAAAGAGAAAACCTGCTAAACAACTCAACAAAAACTTATAAAAACGTGTGACATGACAGGCCTAGTCTGTCCGGTAGCATGCCAATTAATAGGAATATAAATGCTCCTTTTAATGGGAAAATTTTGCTTCATGGAAGCCGCCATTGTGTGATATTTCCCATGATCCTTTGCTATACTAACGTTAAAGCCTTATGCAATGTTACATATTTTGAA
Source organism: Chiridota heheva (assembly GCA_020152595.1). NCBI lineage: Eukaryota > Metazoa > Echinodermata > Holothuroidea > Apodida > Chiridotidae > Chiridota > Chiridota heheva. The sequence continues at coordinate 434,949 of JAIGNY010001488.1, read as the reverse complement.
TTTGAAATACGTTTGGGAAAAATATCTTTGCTAGGTGAAACTTAAAACTCATGAAAATACCTTCATAACAGTCATGGCTACAACTTTTCCACTCCCATTTGATATGATCACCACGCTGTTTTTGAAATATTAAAAAAATAGACAATAGAGCTAGGATTTTAGGCGCGAAACGCCACTTTGAAAATTCAAATGTTTTTCAACCTAATGATTTTTAATATTTCCAAGTGTATAAATTAGAAACTGTGACATTTTCATCGCAACATCTGAACAATATGGCTGCATGACTTCAATATTCTCGTGTGTTGTAAATGTTCCTATTAATAGGCATGCTTCCGGACTGCTAGTACCATTTTCGCGATTGCCCGGTGTACTTGTATCCTATATACTTGCACCATGAAGTACGTTTTTAAACACGTTTGTTTCTAAGTTAATTAAGTTAAATCCATCGGAGCCATTAGTTCCATAGCGCCGGTGCGTATCGCCGGTTTCCATGGCGCAAGGGCTCCCCCTGAACGGGAGGCCAGTCCATCGCAGATTAACCGTCCCCAGCAGTACTGGTACTCATTTTACAGCTGGACTGTAGAGTAAAGTGTCTTGCTCAAGGACACAATTCAGCACTCCTTAGCCATGAGGCACGACATCTTTGCTATGTTTCTAAATTTTGACAAAATACTCCATGCGAATATCCTCATCTACGATCAATATCTATTAACATAATAAAACATTCATATCAAAAAATACTCCTGTTAGGTTTACCAAAGAAAAGTTGATAAAAACTGATGAATTTCCTTGTTTTAAACCTAATGTTTAAAATGGATCCTAACAAGATTTTCCATACTGTACGACTGGCAAAGAGTATATTTAGCTTCTTATATAAACAGCTTTTATACTAACAGACTACTGGACTAAGGCCTACACGAAATTATGCCCTTAAGTCTGTAAGTTAGCAATGTGTATTAATGAATACTTCACAAAGAACTAATAAAAAGGAAAACTTAAGCATATCTAAGGTAAAATCTATTAAAGAGAGATTTGTCTATTTTGCCAAAATAAGTTTTGTATGTTTGAATTTTCATTGATCAGTTGATGATCAATTCAATTTCTGTTTCAAAATGATTATGGCATTATGGCATGTGACGACAAAAGTGATTTCTACAGTTCTAGAAGTTTCAACCGATTTTGAGGTTTTATTGTGACACAAACAACAGAACAAAGAAACAAAAACATGAAAACTGAGAGAGACTTCTCATCAAGTTGCGGAAACTGCAAATAAGTAGAAAAGCTAGATTCAGTTCTAATTCGTGAAATTGTTGGACAATATAGGCAATTTCTGTACTTGATAAATCAACGAATGTCCCAATCACCGATACACATTTTAGACTGAGGTTGTTAGTTGATTAGTGAGTAACAAAATTACTTGTGTAGATGACTGCAGTCAAAAGAACAGTACTGATTCACGAGGTTATTTAGAACAGCACTTTCCTTATGGACTTACAGTACTCGGAATAATCTAACGTGTATTATTAACAAACCAATGCGATTCATCATGGCAACCAAATGAAGGGTATTGAACGGCGTACACTGGAACAGGTAACTTAAGTTGTTTATACAAAGTATAGTGTAGTTAGCCTGCATAATTATGAGGCATCTTAAAGTCAAACGGGTCACTGAACTTGGTCATTAAGCAATAAACAATAATTTGTGCAAATAGCATCAAGGTAATATGTTGTTTAGATTTGTTTACAAATAATGGCAAAGTACAAATATTTGTTATTGCAATCAGTACTGCGACCGTCATAGAGTTGGTCAACTGGTCAAATTATGACACCTTTATTTCATTTTGTTTTTGTTTTTCTGATATTTAGAGCGTTAGTTAGGTATGCAAAAAGTTGATAAATAATCAGGCGCTTGTGTAGGATTTGTTGGATACAAGCACTCCACTGCTTTAAATCCTACTAGGAAGCTTAATCTAATGGAGAATTTTTACCTTTGTCACTTGATTCTTTGACTCGAACAGTATGTTATCATAAACTTTTTTGAGACATCGGAGCAACAGATTAATGTAATGGTTGAGGAAGATGGACTACGCTTCTTCAAAGACCTGGATAAATATCTCTTAATATGTGTCTTAATTTCCTTAGTTTCGAAAGTAGCTTCCCCCGCAGCGGCGAAGTTGCATGGGGCAAATGCTGTCCCTGACAAATTAGGAAGAAGTTGTGCGCCCTTTCGGAAGTCTTACGAAATTTTTACCCTTGAAAACGTACAAAATATCTATAATTTTAATTTAAGGGGGCAAGATGATTTGGTAAAAAAAAAGTTTTTGAAATTGTTTTGAAAATCTCCTTGCGATTTACGTTACAGACTATAGAATCGTTGAAAGCTTACCCACTTGTAACAAAGAGTATAACATAATGCATTTAAAATGTTCAAGTTAGACAACAACCATGATGCGGCTTCTGCCTTGTAACATTTCCCGATCTAAGGAGCATCATCAGTGCATCCTATCACACTATTTTGTCATTTCTATTCCAGAGAATTTGAAAATAGCATTGGTAATGTTTATATATATATATATATATATATATATATATATATATATATATATATATATATATATATATATATATATATATATATATATATATATATATATATATATATATATATATATATATATATATATATATATATATATATATATATATATATATATATATATATATATATATATATATATATATATATATATATAAATATATATATATATATATAATATATATATATATATATATATATATATATATAAATATATATATATATATATATATATATATATATATATATATATATATATATATATATATATATATATATATATATATATATATATATATATATATATATATATATATATATATATATATATATAGATATAGATATATATATATATATATATATATGTATATATATATATATATATATATATATATATATATATATATATATATATATATATATATATATATATATATATATATATATATATATATATATATATATATATATATATATATTTATATTTATATATATATATATATATATATATTTTTTTTATATATATATATATATATATATATATATATATCATATATATATATATATTGGGGTGACATGATCGGGGAGTGACTGGTGGAATGATATGTACTCATCGCTTTCACAATCGCTCTTAGTCGTGTTGCATTTCAGGTAATCAGTTTATGTGTAATTTGAACTCAATATCCTACTTCATCACGACCTAGGAACCACGATTTAGATTATCACGCCCCCGTTTAGTTTTGTCGTTGGAAATTTCGCGCCATTATGTCTTGAACCATTTTGTTATTTATAACCAGAGGATAGTCATATGGTGTGTACTGTGGGGGAGGTGTGAGAGGGGGACTCTTAATTTCGTTCCCCTAAGATGGAATAAGGAGCTTTGATTGAGATTGATGGTCAACCGCTAGCTTTCTACCAATGCTGGTTGCTAACATTCTTTAAATGTTAAGCTGATAAGCTGATAATTATTACCGTTTGTCTTATCAACAGTGTTTGAAACAGGCAATTCATTTAGCAGTTCAGTGGCATAGCCAAGTTCCGAAATTTGGGGACTGAAATTTGGGGAAGGCTATTTGTTTTATCGTAATTGTAACTTAACAGATTTATTCCTTCACACAAGAACATAGATGGATCCCCATCCCTTTATCAGCCCTTTATCAGCTTATATAAAACAATCGAGTCACACTCGATATTCATTCTTTTCTAGAGTAAAATGAACACAAAAAAATTGGTCAAAAGTAAAGAAATAATAGGTAAAAGTAACGAACTTAAGGAATCGAAACATTCACACACTGATACTACTAAACAGTCCGGGAGCAACCCGAGAAACTGGGTACTTTGAAATACTCAAAAAATTGGGTACTTTTATGTAATACGTCATTGCATGAGCCTACACATTTGACTAGCCCACACTAAACATATGGGGTTTTATCATTTTCCGCTCCGGATTGTCCATAATTTCACTGGATATCCTGAATTTTTGGAGACGGATAGTAAATAGATATTCAAAACTTTTAGCTGCTGCCTTTTGAAATTCATCGTCTCCTTTTTAAGAAAATTAACAAAACAGATTGCTTGTAATCAGTTTTATTAATTTTCTCAAAAAGGCGACGATGAATTTCAAAAAGCAGCGGCAAAAAGTTTTGAATACCTATTTACCATCCATCTCTGAAATTTCATGATATCCAGTGAAAGTTTGGACAATCCGAAGCGGGAAATGAGAAACCCTATACGTTTAGTGTGTGCTGGGCTATTCAAATGTGTAGGCTCATGCATGACGTAATACATAAAAGTACCCAAATTTTTGGATATTTCAGAGACCTAGTTTTTCGGACTGCTCCGTAACTGCTTTATGATCACTGCTTTATAAAAATATTCTTAAGTTCGAACATAAACAGCGTTCGCGATAATAATAATTAAAAAAATTATGGGATAACTGACAGAAAATATTTTGGGTCTTTTGACTTAAAATATAGATATATCATTTGTAAACTCTAAAATTTAGACCGATATCTTTTTATATGTATGAACATAAGTGAAGTTAGAGTTAAATATTGCATCTCCGCAAGTTACTTAAAACGATTTTATTAAAGCATATTTAAACGATAATCACACAAAGCGACCGCACAAGAGACGCACTGCAGAGCATCGTGATGCTTGATTTCAGGAGCGTGCCGAAATGACGACCAGCAATGAAATTCTGTAAGATAGGACCTCCTAGTTTCTTAAGCACGCCTTTGGGCAGTTGAATGTTTCATTTATCTCGTCCAATTGACAAAAAGATGCTTAACACGGCTTCTTTCGATGAAATATGACATACATAATTGAAATAATGTTCCATTATCAAAATAATTTTGTCCAGTGAAAAGTGGTACGTTAATATAAGTATCATCAAAAGTAATGGAATTTTATGATCCAGTCAGTACAAGGCTTACATAAGTCTATATAAATCTTTCTAAACCGAATTTACCCGAACGGGATTTCTTCAACTCTTCGACCAATCAGCTGCTGTGGGAATTTTTCCTGTGTTACATAATCAATCAGGTGTAGCTAATTACAGCAGGAAAAATTATAAATAACAATGTACGCGCGTATTACCGTCGTGTATAACGCACGTATGATTAAAGCGTTTAAGAGCATTTTGTCGTGCGCTTGGTCCCAAACCGCGTAAATTGTGTAGACGGCCAAGATTCCCCTACTATTTGATTGATCAATACGATTACCCCAGTCCTTTATGGACACCTAAATTTCGACCATGTGACATTAATTGAGTTAATTTTCCGGAAATACCCGATTCAGATTTGAAAAGGTCCGAGCATTTTGTTTTGATTTGAAGAAAAAAATGAACTCTTGGAAACTGATTTTCTTTGATTTCTCGTTGATCATATCTTAACTAATATTTCTCCTAAGTACTTATGGATAATTAAGCTTAATTATTTATCAGGATATAAAAGTTTATGTAAATTTAATGAAATATCAATTAAAAAGAATGTCTAAAGGAAAAGAGAATGTGAAAATAATCTCTTTCGTGCAAAACCACCTGTATTTGGCAGTTTGGGTGAAAAAGACCATTTCCTTTCACTTTCAGAAAGCTAATTATTCCTCAGATTACAAAAACAAAAGTTCGTAGGTTTTCAATTCATTTTTAAGTAGTTCCCAGAAGCTGAGGTAGTCATAAAGAGATTTCCCCCATGCTACTTTAAAGCAAGATGGGAAAGTGTTAGCAGTATGTGTTGTGCTATGTGGGTGAAGTTCATATGGCTGAAAATAGGTTTTTCTTTTTCTTCGATATTAGATTAACGCTAGAAAATTATTTGCAATTAAGGCCTAGATTAACGCTAGAAAATTATTTGCAATTAACCATATGTGTGCATGCATTCTTTGATAAATTGCTAGTTTTACTTTCGCTATGATTTGAGTGTTGTGTCACATGTTATTTAGGTGAAGAGAACTTTAAGAGGAGAATGTAAATCTAGCCTTTATCATAATTGATAAAACCATTATGATGTCTTGTTAGATGGATACAAAGGATCCTTAGACAGGCAACGGTAAAACAATTAAATTCGGGATGTTTTTTATTTGATAGTGTAGTCGGTTTATTTATATAAAAAAAAAATCGCGTCAGACGCATACACACTTACTCAGTATAAGTTGCTCTGTAGAAAAATATCTTAAAGTTTGTGTAACTCAAGAACATTTGTCAGTTCAAATGTGACATTCTCTTTACCTCTAAAGAAATAGTTGAGAAACTTTCAATTGATTCTTGCTTTAGTAAAATAAAAACTGACGAAAAAACGAGGACTGAGATGTTCTACTCTTTTGCTATACATTTTGGTTTAATTTTCCACTGAATGAATTAACTCTCTTATTTCGCCAGTGTTTGCGTTCTTCAGATGTGATTGTTTTCATTGAGAAAATACGAATGATAGCACAATCAAGCCATGTAACACAGAAAAAAGTAAATTAAGGGACAATGAAATTTGGATTAAGAGGAAACAAATATCAAATCTTATTATGATCATGAATTGAATTTCATGTCATATATAGTGGTTTCTTTCTTCGATAATTTGTCAATTCTTTACTTGTGAGAAATTGTGTAAGTCTACGTAAAAGAAAAACGTTCCGTTTCAAGAGAATGACGATAGACCTAAAACACAAATAATCAGGAAGTGGGAAGTAAAATTAGGGGCAAAAGAAACACACAAGGGAAGCAACGATGTGCAATTTAGGGCCGTTTACACTAAGAGCTGTAGTTGTTGCATATTAATTTCTTATTCCCCAAATTCATATCACATGTCCGACAGTATATACACTCACATGGTGAAAGACTACAACATTTTTAAGGATTTGTAAAGCTAGTTTACTTCAACCTATCTTTAAAACCATCTGCTTATAGCTACAAAAACGAAAATAATTCAAAGAAACGAAACATATTCAATTCATCGTGACAACACATGCGTGAAGTATCAGTTATATAAACAATATTCCCGTATATGTAAAGCTACACTTTTTTTAAAAACCGAAATTCAAACCTAAACACATTGCAGAAAGTATTCCTAAATTGTTTCATTGCTTTGATATCTCTGAATAGAATGTAACGAATAGCAATCCTAGGACTTTGACAGTATTATAACTACACTAAAAGAGATTTCCACCACAAATACCACGGAGGTCCGGTAAACGTTCTAAGGAGCACACCCTCCTTGATTTGAAGGCACATTACCAATACTATGGGCCGGTGTGATAGTAAATTCCCCTCCCCCTCCCGTAAACTCCCCCTCCCCCTTCTCTCTCGGTCCTTATTTCCTAAAGAATGTCTAGTGTATTTGGTCCATTCTGGACTGATTTTACTACGTAATTTACTGGTGTGTCTGTACGGTTCCTTCAATTAATTTTGTGTACTTAAGTGACAAGCTAAAACCGAAGTTAGAAATATTTATGCACGGAATACAACGCCCTTGTACTCGTAAAATTTGGCCACGAACAGAAAATGGCTTCCAGTAAATACTTCGGTGAAAAGAAACATAATATTTTCTTCGATCTGGGCAGTACCCATCGCGATACACTAAAGAAAAAAAGCGTGCTTTACGCAAAACGGCAGTGAGATTTAAGGCCGTGACACACCAAACGCGACGCGGCGAGCGATTCTTTAAACAAAATTGAATAAAACAAAGGAAAAAAAAAACATTTTAACATCTTGTTTTCAGAGAAGCATTGTCATCGCATGGCTATTCAGATGATAACTGAAAATTTATTTAAAGGGCCTTTCTACGCCCATTAAAGCAAAATTCGCGTTGCAACAGAAAATCGCGCTTCACTAAAGCGAATTTCTCCATAGTTTGAAGAAAAAAACATTTTTAACAATTTTCCCAGTATCATCAGAAAGCCTCAATTGTAAAATTCATCGTGTGTAAGCAAAAAGTCAAAGCATTTTATAATATTTGTTTCCTGTATGATTATCTAAAAAATCGCGTCCGGTGTGTTTCCACCTTTACTGTGAAAGGAGAAGAAGGGTTTTTACTTGTTTTTGTCTCCAAATTTCCTAGGAAGGAAGGGTCTGGGAGCCCAAATTTGCTAGCGGACCGTTTTTAATATGAGGGGAGGGGGAACAAATTTACTGGATGGCTACGGCTTAATTGTCGTGGGGCCCAAATTTCCTAGGAAATAAGAGCTGGGAGGGGGCAAAATTTACTTTTACACCGGCTAGATTCGAATTTACGTTGGCACACCGCTGTTCCGTAAATTCGAATATTGTCAACACATATATTTTGAATGTTGAGCAATGTTTGTTCAATCTTCAAATCCCAACCGTTGGCAGCAACGTTGGCATGTCAACCTAACATTAGCCAACATTTGCCAACTTTTGTCCAATGTTTACTTTTACACCGGCTAGATTGGAATTTACGTTGGCACACCGCCGTTCCGTAAATTCGAATATTGTCAACACATATATTTTGAATGTTGAGCAATGTTTGTTCAATCTTCAAATCCCAACCGTTGGCAACTACGTTAGCATGTCAACCTAACATTAGCCAACATTTGCCAACCTTTGTCCAATGTTGGGAAAACACAGTGTGCTATATGGGTCTTACAATGTTCGAAAGTGACTGACATTACAAAATTAGTATACGTAAGCTTACAATTAGGCAAATCAAATAAACTTAAGATTCTTTATCTTTTTTCGATATGTTAGTTTAGTTCCCTACCTTTTAACCGAGATGGTAGTCATGTGTTAAATTAAAAAACATTTTTATCAAAGTGAAAATTGAGTCGACTATTTAATTGAATAGAAGAACTGAAAGTGTAAATAAATTTAATAATTTTATCACACTAATTCGTCATATCTCAGCTCACTGAGTAAACCTATCGACAGATCGAACAGGCTGAGTTATTCAATGTCTCATCGGCCCTGTAATGAATTGAAAGTCTTGTTTCTAAAATTATACTTTGTTTAAATGAGTAGCGGCAGTGCATTGTGGGTATTTACAATTGATTATATTCTAAATCGACCTACTTTCTGTAAAGATATCACCATACGTGGATGAAAAGATTTAGTGGTTAATGCATATCAACCCAAATTATAGCTTGCAGTTTAAGAAAGCAGATGCTTCAAAATTTAACTCTGTAAAAGATCCACATTCTCCCGTTTCACTGATATCTATAGCAAGTTTTCGTGGCTTACCGAGACAAAATAAGTTATTAGTAGATAAGTAAAAACAGTGAGCTGGTGTTACACAATGGAAGTAAAAGCAGCGTTTGAGTATGTATAGCTTAACATAATACGTATAATACATTTTTCAAACAGGTGAATCTTCCAATGAATTTCAGGTAGAATGGTATTTCTACACCACATACCAGACTAATACCAATTGGTTGAAACCGCATTAAACTGGTCCTTTCATCCTTTCAGTTAGATAATCCCTGTTTTTTGATGATATAGAAATAAAACTAGCCAGACACATGTGATCATTTACTCCACGGCACCCCTTTCCCATTCTTGAACATTTCTTTGCTCTAATTCCAGACTTCAAACAGCTTGAGTGTTCATTTGGTATTAATCTTCCTTGAAGCATAAGAATAACTTAAAGTAAATGGGGACATACAGAAAAGTTTTCGGGGTACTAAGAATTGCATAACCGGGCAATGTATTGACCTTTACATCCAATACACAGATACACTTGTCTTACTTTCCTTTTTTGAATACAGAACAACCCTGAACGACTTCCCCTATACTTGTGAATTTAAGCCTACAGCTGACACAAGGGCATATATGAAAAGATTAGTTCAGTCGTCAAGCATGTCCATCTTATATGAAAGAGGACTCAAAAGAAACAAAATGGTGGAGAAAGCATTCAAATATCTTATTCCGTTAAAGAGATATTCAAGTTTATAGCTCTGTCGTATCTGTGTAGAAAAGACTGGTGTAGTAAGTCTACTATGGAAAGTTGGTGTCCTCATCCTCACATTCTTAACAATTGCTCATGTATTTAAAAGAAAGTTTATTTAAATTTGTTACTATTTAAGTTATTTTTCCTGGAAGTTTGTTCAGGTTGTACATTATAAATACCCTTACTAGATTCAGTTGTATTTCTTTTCTGACATATCCCATGGTTTTTAAGCCTCAAAATCGCAGGACAAAATATGATAGAATACATAACGACTTTAAGGAATCTGAGGCTATGACATCTCAACTAGTCTGATTTCAGTCGTTTCTACACAAATGATACCAAACTTTAAACTTCGATATCTCCTTAACGGAATAAGATTTTTGAATGGTTTCTTCACCATTTTGTTTCTTTTGAAGTCCTCGTTCATATCAGATGGACATGCTTGACCACTGAACTTATCCTTTAATACATCAATGGGCGAATATTTAGAGGCAAGGATCAAAGGCGAAAAGGTTAATCAGTCCGGTCAACTCTCCCGATCGGGAGATTTCTTGTCATCATAACCCACAATGCATCTTTCCAAATTCAAATCTCTATAAAGAAATACATAAGGGTAAAATAAGCTTAAGCCAAATGTGGGAAAAATGCATGCGAAATATTCTAATTGTATTGGTGCAACAGAACGATAAAATTATTTTCTCCATTTTTCACCAGCGCAAATTTAAAGTAGTCGTTAAAAATTCATTTCAATTGTTCCTGAAGAGTGGATTTTAAAATGTTAGACCCCAGAAAAACCTCATTTTATACAAAAACGTTTCAGAAATATTAATTTCAGTATCACTTTTAAAGTAATTTAGGTTTTTAATTTTTCCCTGTTGGTGTGTCCAATTGCTTACCGTCAGACCGTGAATTCAAGTACGATTCACATTTGATCATTTGTCACCTTATTTTAGTGAATGCCAAATATTAAAAGTATGCTACTTTAGAATACTTTAAGAAAGATTTGGTAAATTATAAAACATTTTAAATATTGTTACTATTCCACTGTAAATGTTTTCATTCCCCTCAAAGACAAGCAAATATACTAGTTTCCATAGTCTTTCCACAACAAACAATAATGTAAAATGATATTCTTTTTAAAGTTTTAAGTTGAATATACATTTTGAAGTTCTGATCCGTTTCAGGTGTTGTTTTTATTACGTGTATTTTACAGTTTTATTACATATTTAAAATTGTAAACATTTTATCCTTGCAGTGTATCGTTCTTTAGGTTTATATGCGTGGCTATAAATAACAATTGTCCTGCAAAGGTTATCTTCTTATATATATACTTCGTGGTTCGACCTATCTTCCTATTGCACAGAATAAAATTCGGCAGTGATAACAATTGTTTTTGTTTATTTATCATCTTTTCTAATATAAATTCCATTGAAATATACCTAAAAGAAATCGTATCTATATAAGATGGAGGATTATTAAATAAACAATTTGGTGTTGATATCTAATTCCATCCAGGAGTTATTTTATTTTAAATATTTGTCCAGTTTGTTGAAATGTGACCTTGAAGTATATAGTGTGATGTCATATTTGCAGATCCAAGTAAATTGCCCCTTTCTTAATTATTGAAAACATGTTTTGTTTGATCATTAAGATGTGGTATAACATGCACCGTGCCAGATTATACTTTACTCATATGTTTATGTATCTCACTCTAAGTGAAAGAAAAGTAAATTTGCTTATATTAATACATAATGATTTATCTCGGATCTGTAATTGTGACACCACCAGGGCTTGTTAAAAATTGACCTGATTTGTGAGGGCTTAGCCCCTCCCCTCACCCCCCCCCCTCCCCACTCCCTCACGCTCTTCCGAAAATAATGTTTTGTTCGACAATTTTGTTTTGTTGCTATAAAATATTACTTTGAATTGGATGGGTTTACATATTAGTTTTGAAATCTCTCCTCAAAAACTTTCGCAGTGGGTGGAAAAGTTAAGGCATTTAAAAGTAGCAACATATAGAAGTTTCTATAAGAGTTTCTTCCTCAAAGCGAAGACTTTAAGAACGTAGGGTAGCGGGGAGGAGTGGGGGTGGGGGTGACGCACGGGGGAATACGAAGCACCGTAAGGTTCTTGCATTATATTGAAAAGATGAGTAGCGCAATTATTTTCTATAAGCCAAACATAGATCGTGTCTGCAAGTGTTGGTCAAGTGCCGCGATAACGTCGAATTTTGCGAGTGAAAAAGTTGAGTTTTATATTAACAACCTCAAAATAACGACGAGGTATGATAGTACACCTCAGTATTTTCCCCACGAAATGACATAGGAATACCCCAGCAAGAGATAGCTTGTTCCCAAGGTTTGTATCGTTTTTAACGATACTGTGGTAGTGGTTAGGATTAATTTCTCACTAGCCTAAGGTGATATAATGCCAACTGAAACAAGTAATTTCAGGTTATTATAATAGGAGGAAATGACACAGTCGTGAAGGGGGAAAATGACGTGTGCAAACAAGTTTCGCGAAGAAATCTTACCTTACCAAATGTAAAGTCTTATCATTTTTAAGGCACAAATAGTGGATTATATACATTGACACAGCTAGCATAGACCCATTATGGGTGGGTGAGGGTGCAGGATGGGGAAGGGGGGAGAGACGAGAGTTTGTTGTTTTTCATTGGTGACTTTTCAATTTTCGTGATGGACATGGTGTAGCCTCTTCTGTATTATTGTAGGCCTATATGTTTTTCATAGTTTACCTCTTATTTTAGTATGGGATAGCAAGCATTTAATAATGTTTTTTAAAGCATCTGTATGATTTTGTTGACAAAGTTTACCTTCAAATTTGTTATATTTCTACCTTCACCTATGTTTTAAACGGTTTACCACATTAAATTATAGCTGCGTCATTTTATTCGGTACATGGGGAATATGACGCGTTGTCACTTTGAGTTAGAATATATACCTCGTGGACAACAACAATTGAAATTGTGTTAATACATTATGTAGCATGAAGGTTAATGTCTCTACTAGGCATATTGAGTTTGAAATTGAATTCTTCGTTTTTGACAATTTTAGGTATTTGGTTTAGGTGCGTCTCCCCCTCCCCCGGCTTTCCCCTCCCCTCCGGCTATCCTATCTTAGATAGGGCATAAGTATAAAACTTATCATTGATTGGGAAGATAAAGCAAATTATACCGGCCCGTGCATTGCGCTTTGGCCCTGTCTTTGTGAACCTCCCTCCCCTCATTAATTTTCTATAGAAATCAACTCTGGACACCACATTTTACACTGAAATACAGTGGTAAAAACTTTAAAGTGGTTTAAATACACCAATTTGTTTCTTTAATAATTCAAAATTCATGGTAAAATTCCTTTAATTCTTGTGGGTTGAACTGATATCCTCCAATCGTAACATTGAGTCACCCGCGTGCATTGTATACCTGTTATGTCATCGAGCAGACAACCTCTTCAACTTTAATTGATATTTTCTTGGTTATTTATCTCGGAAATGATTAAAATCAAAACTTTACCGGCACTGTCACATACTGATAGTTGGGGAATGAAGCATAAGAGGGTGATTATGTACTCGGTATTTCGTCCTAATGGTATTTGGCAGCGTTGAATATTTGTTTGGAAAATCACACATTTACAGCAAACACTTCCAACATTTTCTCTGCTCTGCATGAAATATTTGCACACGTCATTTATTTTCTTTGCAAAAATAGTTTGAATTTTTTTCGGGTTTAATTTATTCCCGATATGCAAGGATTGTGGGATAGCTAACCGGTAGCGCTCATTTATATTTACAATAAATTAGACAAAACTTTGAAATGCTCATTCTTGTGAACCAATGTTGTAAAACGAGGTATGAATTCATTATCACTTTTTTTTTTGCCTGCAGTTCACTTGCCCCTTGGCAAACAAAATATGAACAAATCGAAGACATATGAGGTTGTATGTGTGTGTGTTTGTAGATGAAATAATATGTGTAATAATTGGGCGACAATGTATAATAGCTTGAGAGTAGTTTCGAACTGTGATAAAATGAAAGGAAGTGGTATACCAAAATCTATTAAGAAAATTATAATTTTTTTGAGAAAATGAATAAACATTATATGTTTTATTCATTTTCTCAAAAAGGCGACGATGAATTTCAAAAAGCAGCGGCAAAAAGTTTTGAATATCTATTTACTATCCGTCTCCAAAGTTTCCGGATAAACAATGAAATGTATTGCCTATTTATTAAGAATGATACCTCTCATCCATTAATTAATTAGTACAACCTTTCAAAAGCTTTGAATGGCAGATGTTTGAAACAGGATGCACATTATTCAGTCGACTTTCTCTTCTTTGATTATGGCTCTAAATTTACTCTCAAGCTATTGCAGTTTCTCAAATTCAGACGTCCATTTAATATACTTTTGCTATGATTACTAAAGAACTATATTGCTTTGTAATTATTCTAGTTGAGAAGCATATCTTTACAATAGCATTGATCATAAATTACGAGGTTACGATTTGAAAATACTGCAGTTCAAATGAAATTGAATTGACTTTTAAAATTATAGCAAGAACAAGTTGATGATTAAAATAATACCTCGTTTGAATTTTCATCTGTTCATTGTAAAACCGGTTAACGAGGCTCGCGGGGTAAGTTTTCATTCTACGAATTAAGATGTTCATATAAGCTCTGGAAATTTTAAGTTCAAACTCAAAAGTTTGTATGTCTGTCCTGTTTCCAACTGTATAACGATTACTGGAAATGGTGATGTTGTTACAAGTTTGTTTTAATCAATTTTTATTCTAAGGGAATATTCTCATGGTTTTTTGTAACATTTCATAAGAAAGGCAAATTCTTTAGAAACAATTTAGTACAAAAATTATGTTCATATGTTATTCCTACCAGGAGATATTCAAATTTTAAGGTTCACAAAAAAAAAAAAATAAACAAATAGGAAAAGGCTCAGTATGACAACACAGCAACACATTCTCCCACAAAGTTGATGTATTTCATTAAAATCTATCATTTTTTTTTATTAGTAAAATCTGCTAGAAAAATACATTAATGAAAGTTATGTATTACCCTACTTCAATAACTTTTGGAAAATTGTTTCTAATCATACAGAAACAACCAATTGACGTTCAAAGAAATACATAAACATTTGCAATGGAATTGCATCTATGACATCAAACAGTCAAACACGTATATTCATCATACTGTATAAAAACTTTAAAATGCAATTGGGAAATCAGGCTTTAAAAATCCATATCTACGGAATATAATATAAATCTGACTTTTGTACCAAATTGGCTCTAAAAGTATGCTCTTTCAAATACATTTCTACAAAAAACCATGGGAATATTCCTTTGATAATTGCCACATGATGCGATTTAAAGCTTCTATATAATTATTTTCTTCAAGTCTCGCACATTCATCTCAAAGATAATATCACTAAAAGCTGACAGAGTGACTATTGGTATTTTATGAAAAATAAATGCTACAGATTAAAAAAAAAAAAAACGGCATACAACTGTACAAACTAGCAAAAAAGGAGAAACTTTCTTCAAGCAGAAAAAGAATTTGGTAATAAGAAATACATATGAAGAGTTTATTCTACAACCACAACAAGTATTATCATATTCCATACGAGTGAAGCAAATTACAACTTAAAAATACATATTTGCTTAAATTCAAGAATATACATTGTGATATCACCCACATGCATGACACTTTTTCTAACTTTTTGTCCTTTATTTGCTTAAAGAAGGAAAGTTTTCTCCAAGAATGTATTAAAACAAAAATCATAAATAAAAATCAATACAATATCAAAAAAAAAAAAAAAAAAATCTCATTAAAATTCTCAATTATGAAAGTTCAACGTAAATGGGGTTGCTGTATTGGTGTAGGGATATAGATATAAGTCTTTAAATAGTATTTAACTTGTCTCAAGTAATGGTGTAAAAAAAAAGTAATGATTAAAAATTTCGGTGATATTCCGTGAATTAATACAACATGTTAATATTGTGTTGATTCTTCATTTATGATTAAAAAAAAAAAAAAATCATAAATCAAGAATCAACACAATATCAACATGTTGTATACATTCACGGGGATATTACCGAAATTTTTAATCATTACTTTTTGTTTACACCATTACTTGAAACAAGTTAAATACTACTTGAAGACTTACATCTATAGCCCTACTCCAATACAGCGGCCCCGTTTACGTTGGACTTTTATAATTAAGATTTTTTTTTTTTTTAATATTTGTTCAAAGAGATGAAAAAGGAATTGCAGAAATATATGTATGGAAGTCCATTCCGTTCAATAAAATGAGCTAATTTATCAGAACTCCTTTCGTGTTTTCTGTCTGTCTATGAATACGGCATTCAACATTTTATTCTCCATTTACTTCTTAGGCTTATACGTCTGCATTGTTCAGCGTTTTGAGAGGTAAACCGGTTACATATATATATATTGTGTTACCTCGTGAAAAGATTGATCTTCAGTGATGCTCGATCTGCCTATGAAAGGGTCTTAGCGATGTTAGCACTTTGTCAGTGGGGAACTTTGTATCCATTGGTGTCATTATGTAGGCAATTTGGAAGTTTCCGTATAATCTTTTTGAAGATGTCCTATTAATTGCATTGCGCAGTTTTTTTTTCTTTATTTACTTATTATTGTTCATCCTATAGAATAAAATCATCAAGTTGACTTTTTTTCAATTAGACGTTGATTTTGCAATGTCCTGAAATTTGAACAAAAGTGGAAAAGATATTTTTAAAGAAAACAAGATGACAATAATTTCAATTTTTTAAAAACTAGCTTGTGAAATGCACGAGGCGTAAATCTACGAAAAGTGAAAACACAGTTTGTAATGACGTGAATGAATTAAAAGATTATAAAGATTTTGTTTCTCAAATCAAACATCTATTATCATATTTTAGCAACTGTGAAGATGATAAGAAAATGTGTATCAGAAGCTTGGTCTACAAACGCCACTACTACATACGGTGTCCGCCCACTGGTCAAAGGCTCATTGATCCGAAAGCTCAATAGTCCGAAATAAAGGCCCACTGATCCGAAGGTTCAATAGTCCGAAAGAAAAGATTCACTAGTCCGAAGGTCCGATAGTTCAAAGGTTCACTAGTCCGAAAGGTTCACTAGTCCGAAAGGTTCACTAGTCCGAAAGGTTCACTAGTCCGAAGGTCCGATAGTTCAAAGGTTCACTAGTCCGAAAGGTTCACTAGTCCGAAAGGTTCACTAGTCCGAAAACCAAATAGTCCGAAGGTTAGGACTATTTCGGACTAATTTCGGACCTTTCTTTCGGACTATTGGGCCTTCTAGCTGGCACCTTTATTACAAAGATATCAAATTTGTACTTTTGAGGATTTATTTTGCACTTCTCTTTTGAATATTATGCCTTTATCATATATATAAAGGTCGTTTCTGACCACTCAACTTACCCTTGATCTTATGACATTCATCAATAACTGTCCAAATTTATAGATATATAAATAGCTGTATTCTATTCAGCCTGCACATGGTCATTGTCATAGTTTATATAAAAGCACGTCGAACAATTAATTCAGTAGATATTCCAACAAAAAATAGTAATTCTTGACGGGGCAATAATGCTTCAAACTTGGAGTGTTTTTACGATGAGTCACGGAGGTTATAGCCGGTTCAGGAACGTCAGGAACGATTCCCCTGTCATCGTTGGCCCGGGATCCCTAGAAACGAGTTTGATTGTGCCAAAACAACACAAAAACTTTCATAAACCTCGTTTATCAAGTCTCATAGAAAATATCACATATTTGGGGAGAACCTGACAACTTTGACAAACACCAGTTCTTTTTCGGGTATTACTCACTGCATTGTTGAAGATTTTACGACAAGCAATTGTCGCTAAACTGCTTAAGATCTGAAAATACCTTTGAAAGAATTTTTCTTCGTATCTCTATGCATGGGGTGAAGCTTTTGTCTCGTGAGAGGAATGAGCATTAATATTGAGATATTCTGTGAATTTCAGCCTCTAACTTCCAAATAAATTAATCAATATTTCTATTCTCAAAAATTGCTACTAATTATGCCTTTCAAGGGGGCAGAAATGTTCCTATGAACCTTTTATAAACCTCGTTTATCAGTCCCATAGAAAATATCATATGTTTGACAGACACCAGTTCTTTTCGAGTATTACTCACTGCATTGTTAAAGATTTTACTTCTTCTTCTTCTCCTCCTGACTTGAGTCCCACATCAGTTGGGGTCGCCGGTGTGGACCAGCCTCCAACATCTTCCTCTATCTTTGGCATCAACTTATTTCACCCGACAACTCCCATATCCTCCTTCACACAATCCCTCCATCTCCTCTTTGGTCTACCTTTCCTCCACTTCCCAACAGTCATCTGCTGGATCCTCTTGCCAACATACTCCTCTTCCCTTCTGAACACATGTCCTTTCCACTGCAGCCTTCGCTCACGAATCCTTGCCACTAAACTCACCCACTTGCAGCTTTTCTCTCACCACCTCATTTCTAACCAATGTCCATCTTGGTCACACCGTCTGCGAAGCTCAGCATTTTCATCTCCGCAACTGCCATCTTATGTTCCTCCTTCTTTGTGAGGGGTACGGACTCCATCTCATACAGCATCGCTGGTTTTACCATGGTCTTGTAAAGCCTCCCTTTAACTCGCACTGGCGCTTTCCTATCGCACAGTATGCCTGTGTGCCTCTGTAGTTGCCGCTATCCTGAACATCGCCCTTGTTCTTATAGATCGGGACTAATATGCTGTTTCTCCATTCGTCAGGCATTTTACCAGAGATGATGTTGTTGAACCAGTCCTTCAGCAACTTGACCCCTGTTTCCCCAGGCAGGTCCATACTTCCGCAGGGATATCATCAGGGCCCACTGCCTTCCCCTTTCCTCATTGTTGAAGATTTTACGATAAAGCTAAACTATAAGTGAACATACTTTTGAAAGAATCTTTATTCGTATCTCTATGCATATGGTGGGACGTTTGTCTCGTGAGATTAATGAGCATTAACACGGGAATATTCTGTAAAAGTCAGTTTAATACTTCCAAATATTTAAAACAAATGAAAATATTTCAATGTTCAATAAATGTTGCTAATTCTATCATTCAAGAGTGGCAGAAACACATCATTTTTGATTTTCCGAATCATGAACGCTGAAAATTCGGAAGCGAAGAAAAATTAAAACGAGTCATCGGCACTCATCGGCAAAATACTATTTGTTCAAATGTCATGCATTGAAATTACAATAATTTTACCAGGATCAAACTTTTTATCTTCCAGTAAGAGGGTAAATAACACTATCATTTTAAAAGGATTAGTTCAGCATGTATATCTCATATGAAAGAGGACTTCAAAAGAAACAAAATGGTAAATAAAGCATTGCAAAATTTTCACATTCTAAGCAAATTGTTAATTTTAAAGAAAGTTTTTTTTTTTTTTTTTTTTTCACTATTCAAATGATTTTTTTTTAACTTTTTTCAGGTGATGTATCATAAATGCCCTTCCTAGATAATTAGTTTTGCTATTTTTTGACATATCCCGTGGTTTTATGCCACAAAATCGCAGGATAATATATAATAGAATACATAAAGACTTTGAGGAATCTGAGTCTATGACGTCACAACTAGTCTGATCTTAGTCGTTTCTACATAAATGATACCAAACTTTAAACGTAAATATCTCCTAACGGAATAAAATTGTTGAATGTTTTCTTCACAATATTTGTTCTTCATTTGAAATCCTCTTTCATATAAGATGGACTTGCTTGACCACTGAACTAATCCTTTAAATATGCATCATGCAACAATGAAACATACATAATGTAACAATGAAACATGGATCGTGCAACAACGAAACGTGCATCATGCAACAATGAAACATGCATAATGCAACAACGAAACATGCATCATTCAACAACGAATTATACAACAATGAAACATGCAACAATGAAAGATGAAACAATGAAATATGCATAATGCAACAAAAACATGCATCATGCAGCAATAAAACATGCATCATGCAGCAATGAAACATGCATCATGTAACAATGAATCATGCAACAACGAATCATGCAGCAACGAAATTCATGGAATACATTTATGTGATTTCATCGGTTCTGTTCTTGTTGTGGTTGATCAAAATTTTACTCTAATCAGATAATGGAAAGTTGCAAATTAAAATGGCAGATAATTAAACGCCAAAATAGGTTTTTTGAAATAAAGCTGAGTTATCCATATGAGATTTTACAGAATGTCATAGTTTGTATTTCTCTAATTTGTGTTTACCGCCCAATGTTAATCTAATGTGAAGGGATTTTCCTTTGCTTACTGTTATGAAAGCAACAATAATTTTGACTGTGATATCAATGCTAACAATTCCATTAACTGCCGCTCATTACAGAAGAGGATACCAACATGTGATGTGTTTAAGGTTTAATGCATTTTGATACAAATGCATATCGCGTTGCATATCGATTTATTATCCAATGTGTCATTAAATAGATTATGTACTCTTTATGATACTCAGGGTTCAAGCTGATTGTATTACTGAAATAGAATATTACTTCTATCGTATTGTTTGCTCTTTTGTGACATAGACTGTTTTGATGTTTGATGGCATGAACTATTCCAATTATTTTTACTTATTTGTTATTTTTTTCTTTTACCATAAAGTAAGTTATTTTTGGAACATACTATAAAATTCGTTTTACATACGAGTATTCCTGGGAAAAACAATAAAACAGAAATAGGTATATTTATTTTCAATCAATCGATAGCCCAAGATTTGAAAGGGAATTAGACATTGATCAACGAATATATCAAGACTGGTTACATCTAGTGGGAACGTCATAGATTTATAGGTCATTGACCATTCTTTTTTTAAACTTCGAAGGCACATCATAATTCCCATGCCTGCAGTGCATGCATGAGAATATAGCTATTAAGCTACTTCGGAAATTCCCTTTTCCGCTCACCTTTAGAATACGCACAGATCCCACGAAAACCTAGACAAATTTTCCAACTCATTTTGGTTCTCAGAACACAAACAGAATTACAATCATATTCCGGGGAAATTGTCTCAATGCAGCATTAAATGATTACATACAAACAATTTTGTTAAGACAAAACTTGTAAAATAACAATAAGAGTACAGAGTGGGAATTTAAGGAGAACAAAAAAAAAAAAAACTATGACGCTTTTATTTGCGACGCATCATGGCTTTATACTAAGAAAAAAAGAGTTTTGGCAAGCAGGGTTGTAATTCTTTTCCACAAAGTGGGAGCGAGGCTTGGCGGCAACGGAATTTCAAGTCTATTGTTACCGACCCTACCGCCACCATCACCACCACCACCATCATGAAGTTCAATGTTTTTTTACCAAAAAAAAAAATTCAAACATAAGCCAAAAGCCAAAATACATTGTTCTTAACTCCTGGCCTAAAAGTGATGGTGCGACACGTCACCTGCCCAAGATTTACGGCCCAGTTTGTATCGTAACCTGACACTAAGGTTTGAAAGAGGTGTATTCAATTATTGGTTTAAAATTAGCATGCATAATCACGAAGGTCCCGAAACTTGCCCATTTCAATTTTTGCAATTCATTCTTTGATATTTCACAACGCCGATTGCTATCAATAACTGCAATACTTTTTTTGGTCTACTAAATTTACTACTAAATCTATAACATCCACTAGCGATTATTACTGAGGACAAACCTTTCGCCATGGTCTCTGTGTAAATGTTGTTAAGCCACTGGTTAGTAGAACCAATGTCATCGTTTCTTAGCGTGGTTATACTATAACCTTGTCGAATTAAACTATGCGAAGTTTGCAAACCCAGGGAAAAGATTCCAGGAATCTAAAAATTACGATTATAACTATCATCGTTAATTGCTTTATGACCAAAACGTTGAATTTTTTTTCAGAATATTTATTTTAAAAAAATTCAAGATTTTTTTTCAGAAGGTGGTTGCTCATTAGTGAAGTATAGAGTTTTCAATAATACTTTTTGCAGTGTAATGTAAGCATATATTAAATGTATATGCACGGATGGACATGTAGGGAGTTTGTATACAGAAGAGAGAACGTTAAATTCTAAACGTCATAGCTTCTGAATTATGCCAATTGCGCGAATACTTTCTAATTTATGGCTAATAAGGGTTTGAATCATTTTCTAAAGGCTATCTATCGTAATCAAAATGTGGCGGCGTACAATTTAGTCCAAAACGATACTGATTGGCCTATCAATGTAAGTGCACACTGTACATTGTGTTTCCACCAATCAAAACACAGGATTTCAATTGCATTTACCTCGTACGTTAGAGACGATAACTGGCCGTTAATGTATGGAAAATATGAAGACATGTCAACTGTCAAAATCTTTAACATAATTCTTTTAATTTGTGTCCTACATTCCAGTTATTCAAACTCATCTGACTGCTACATTTTAATATAGGGTATATCAGTATATGGTGGAGATTAAAAAGCTCATGGACACGCATCAAGTGCTAATGGTGGAGGATTGAAAAACAGTAAGTTAAGATAAAGAAATTCATAGTTTTCTAATTATTTTAGACCTTCATACAAACAGCTGAAGAATTTTCCTGATGTTATGTTATTTATTTCATTAAAGGCCGAATATTCAAAATTTTGTAAAATGGTCAATTTTTAATGGATTTTGATGAAACTTTTTTTTCATGAGGCTTATAATTTTTCATGGGTTTAGAGTAGGGGGATGAAAAGTTCGCAGGACCCTCCCAGATTAGTTGGCGTTGACATATTTTTATTCATTTTTTCTTTGCACTTTTCCCTTCAAACCCCCTGCCCCTCCCCCACACATTCATCCGAACGGCTACCAACATCCCTGCTTTTGTATTTTCTGTATCAAATCCCTTTCCACTTTAAACTCATAATTTCATTGTTCCATACAAACTTTAATGTTATAACATTTCCCTTTAGATCAAGAATATTCCTAAGAATGGCTGTACTCTGCCTAAGTAAACCCCAAGACAAAAAGCATTTTGTGTTACGTGTTCCCAATTGTTCCTGCATGAAACCATCTCGATTTATTAAACTAGTTTCGCATGATCTAATTATTCAAAGGATATATTATTATCTATAACATAAGATAACGCTTAATATCAATTATGAAATAAGTTATACGGAACTTGCTCAATCAATGCACTAAAAGCAAAAATCCTAAATACAAGATTTTTCAAGGCTAGCAATCTTTAAGTTCCCAGAAATATTCAATCAACTGCCTAGGCCTAGATGTATTTTTTCCGAAGAGATACATTTCACAACATATCCTGAAATGTATTCCCTTCATTTTGAGCTGAAGTGTATGATTTCTTGTAATTTGTGTATACTTGTTTGATATCAAACCATGAAATAAGTAATCCCAGCCGAACGCAACTTTACAAGCACAAACTGAGAAAGAAGTCTTTTAACAACAACAACCTTTTGCTATACTCTTCATTCGTATGACAGTATTTCTTTTCTGAAACGTTCTATCAAGCTTAGTTCAAATAGTATAAAATTATATAAGATTTGACAAACTCTTATAATTTTGAAAGGATATTGATTGTTTTAGGTATTTTATGAAAAACATAAATCTTTCGGTTCCAGGCTAGTCAAATCTGGTGCGAACGCAATGTCTCTTTTTAAAGGCATCATATGAATGTCGTTAACTGGATATAAATTACATCAATACGCGTTATAACCGGACAGTTCATATTGCCACTCAAATTGTATAATGCATTTCACTTATTACTGTACTACCCTTGCATTCAAAAGATGAGCTATATGGTTGTATGGTAAATGTGTACAATTATCTTGTACTAATAGATTCAAAATCATGACATGTCGTTAAATACCATATAGGCCCAGCCGAAAGCAATCTCTTATCGAACAACATCTTACAGCAGATCAAAGAAAAAATAGTTTCCCAGGAAAACAACTAACAACCAAGTCTATTAACAACATCAACTTTTACCTCTACTATTCATTCGTATAACTTTCATAAGTTTCACCTTTTGTACAAAATTTCCATCAAGTTTAGTTTGAAAGTATAAAACCATAAACAAATATCAAAAATGTATTTCTTATATTTGAGAGAGGATATTGATTGTTTGAGAAATTTCATATAAACAAGTCTTCCACTTCCAGGCCAGTCGAACGCAATGTCTCTTCTCAAAGCTGTCATATGAATGTCGTTAAACTTACATAAATTACATTAAGCGCAATACGCATTATCAACAGACAGTTTATATTCCCACTCAAATTGTGTAATGCTTTTCACTGGTCACTGTGCTCCCTAAATATAAGAGATCAGCTTAATGTTAAATTAGTACAGTAATCTCATAACAAAAGATTCAAAATCATTAAAATGTCATTCATTGCAAAATATGCCCAGCCGAAAGCAATCTCTTATCGAACAACATCTTGTAGTAGATCAAAGAAGAATACAACAAACTTTCCGGGAAGAAACTGGCAACAAGTCTATTAACAACAGCAACTTTTAACTCTATTATTAATTCGTATACCTTTGATAAGATTTCTCTTTCAGCACATCCATCAAGCTTACTTTTGATAGTATAAATCATATACAAATATCAAAATGACCACAACGATGCATTTCTTATTTGATTGTTTTAGGTATTTCTTGAAACAATAGTCTTCTACTTCCAGGCCAGTCGAACGCAAGGTCTCTTTTCAAAGCTGTCATATGAATGTCGTTAAACTTATATAAATTACATCGAGCGCAATACGCATTATCAACGGACATAACATCTGTAATACAATTTTTCTTCTTCTTATCGATTATAGTACTGCTTTTTTATAGTCATATTTTCTACTTATTCTATTAATTTCTGCTTACTTAGCAGCGCATGGCTTTCACGTCATTTCTAAATCTTTGTTACAAGCCAGGTTACTGAAATTCAGTAAACCAACCATTTCCATAGAAAGGTGCTTTCGAAAATTGAATAACATTTTTGTAATTTTGACCCTTTTCCCACTGCTATTCATTTTACATTAATGATTCATTCCACAGTCATTATTCTTTGCTTGAACCTTTCATTGTATCGATAAAGTCATTACAACCAGACACGTTTATATCTTACATAAATTTGACAGATCTTAAAGCATGGCTGGATAATATTATGCGTTGGAAAATACAATATAAACATGAAAAAATTAGATCATGAGAAAATAATTATTTTTCTATTTACACAAACTGGCATAAAGGAAGGCATTGGCTTCAAATCGGATTATAATTTCCGAAACCTGTTAGTGGGCGCTATGACATAAATACGTATGACTTATTGCCGCTGTTGGATTCAAATCCTCCCATTAAAAACTCCTTTTTCATTAATGGACGACGCCGATGACGTTTAAAATCTTTCGACCAATCACAGACTGAACAACTATGAGGTTATCATTAGAAGTATAACTGGATAGGGCTTAACTTCCTGATGAACTGAACGCAGGTCAATGAAGTTAGTTGTGGACGTGAGTAGGTTTGTGAGTCATGTAACAGATATTAATACCCTTTCGCGTTTATTTTGAGCATCAGTAAGTGCCTTGGTTTAGAGGACGGTTTCAGAGGCTATTCAAATCTACTGGATCAACAGGTTCTGCGGATATCATAAAGAGTATGTACTTTCGTCCATGATACATTTTTGTTCCTAAATTTCGAAAGAATCAAATAGTTTTGTTTTCGTTTCATGCAAATTTGTTTTGCGGCAAGGTTTAGAAAATAGTTTTATTTGCTTTCAAAAGTAAGTTTTACTTATTGATTTTTCTGTTTCGAATGATAATTTTTGTAATTGTAAGAAAGTGGGATTTTGAAACCTTTGTTAAATAAGTGTGTGATACAAATTATCTACCATGAAACCGCATCACTTTTCCCCACTATGTGTTCACTATTTCTTTTAGCATTGAAGTAGGCCTATTAAAGATAAACCAATTAAAGAATGCATTTATCTTGTATTAAAAAACATCTTGATGAGTTAGTAATTTACTAAAAAATGTAATTTGCACTTAATTTTCACCTGTTAATGAAACATTTGTAATTTCTTATTACAGTTTAAGAATTTGCACTTCAGGTTTTCAATTTAAGAATAAAACATTACGGTAAACTAGATCTGAAGCTTATAGTCCTTGAAATCTTAGATGGTTTTCTTACCAGTGAAACACCCATATTTATTATCTAGTAATTGCTTTTGTTATCTTTTTATTCAAATAATCAATATTATTATCCATAATTTATTCTCAATGGATCAATATTTTAACATTTGAAGAACATAACATTAAGACTTTAACATTGTTCAATATCTTTTTACAGCAATTCCCCTATTTCTCTTTCATCAACCTTCAAAAAATAATCAAACAGCTAAAATGCCTAGAAATTACTTCTCAATGATACAGCTGAATGCTTTCAAGTGGTTGTCATTGCTACCATTCCTTCAATTTGGAAAAGATTTCTGATTAATGTTGAATTCAGTGTCTAGGCCTACTTCAATTTCACAATTTGCTCGCATTATCTTTTATTACTATATATTTACATTCTTGGACAAAAGGATTATAACTTAACCTGTATTTGGAACCTTCTTTTCTCTAGAGCCTTTTTTTTCTTTCTTCTTCTTGTAAGAGTGTATGAATCGAAGTTGAACCGATTATTGCAACATCATTTATATAAAAGATGAACGAATTGATACAATGAATTATGAAGATAATGTAGACTGCATTGTTACAGGGTGTCATGAAATTTTGTTTTTTAAATCCAAATCCAAATACCCGAATATTCAACATATTTAGCAAATACTAACATTAATTTACACCGGGTGATGTTAAAACATAAGAGTAGGAAAGGTATAAACTAATTATAATATATTAAAATACTTCAAAAAATGTAATCGTTAAATTCACAGATAAATATTCTTCCGCATTCCCCATGATTTTTATCATTAAATTAGAGTAAAAAAGAGTAAATTTCACTCTTTCTTGTTTCAGTTTACTTGTCAAATATTGATTTGGCGCTTCCATGCTATTAGAGATGTATTTGCTTGTGCCTACATGGCAAATAGCAATGGATTATTTTGAGATTTCTTTATTGTATTTGCGTGAATATAGTATAGGAATTTATTAATTATTTACAATCTTTCTTGTATCTTTGACCGGGACTAACACAGATTTGTATCATGACTATCTGTGATAATATCTGCAGCTCTTCTAAAAGTGTTTTGTTTACTTTGCTCGAGGCTTGAAATTTCTGGTTAAGTAATCTTTCCATGTATATAGTGACATCATAGACTGATAGACCAGAATCCCCCCAAAACTCTGTGCGTTTTATCTTGATGTTTTTCTAAACTATGTGCCTTTCTTTTCTAAAATTAGTAATAATTTTCCTTTGAGTTAACTTTGTAAATGGGCAATATTTAAGTGTCAACTCACACATTTATAACATCATGAAATCGTATATCAATTATCATCATCATCATCATATATTACAAAAGTGTTGGCACTTAAAAAAGCCATAGCTCGTAAAGCAAATTAATTGATTCTCGTTAGGCCTATAGTACATTTAACTTGACTCATAGCATGGAGGTAGGCATGGGCGTCGACCCACCCTCCTCCCCTTTAGCGTCTCCCCAAAGGTAAAAAGGTCCAAAAATGTTGTTGAAAGGTCCAGAAAGCTTGCTAAAAGATCGCGATTTTGAGGCAATTACATTTTTGTTAGCCTCCGAACAGTTTAAATACCGCTATTTTGGCACAATTTTGAAGAAGAAAACAATGACTGGCTATACGTCTGCAAAGTTCTAAGTTCGTGATAAACAGCAATCACACAGAAGATTCCCGGTCCCGTTGAAACAAATTTGTACAATACAATCGCATTTTCAGCGGAGGTCGCAATGATGGATTAGTCATTTTTAGCAACTTTGTAGAGGTCCTTCAAAACATTTTTTTCACGCGCACGTGACCAAAAATTAGCAATGATTGCAAAAATAACAATTTAAACTTGAATTTCACCCATAAAAATGAAGTATGATAAAACTGATTTCAAGACTAAGAATAACGAGGGGATGAAAAAGCTACCCCCACCCCCCTCCCTTACCCTTTGGTTTGGGCAATAAATGTGACGTAACGGACATAAGTTATCCTTGGTGCAACTTAATTGTTTAAGGAGTCTCAACACCAGGGCTCAAACATTTTCTATTGTTATTTACAGGGGCGCGAAGAGCAGGCGTGAAAATTTAAATCAAAATGGTCAATATTGATCAATTTTTAATCATTAGATAATTTTGTTTTCAGTTGTCAATCGATCGTTTTTAAACTTAATCCCAAGGGTACATGCATTATATAGTTTATCCATCATTTTTTATGGGGTTCGAAACTCTTAATCCCAATCGTGCCAGCCTCGAAGTTCTTATATCATAGTAGTATATGGTGAGTGATGTGCGGATTGGTAGTAACATTGCTACTGGGGTGATAACTTTGCCGATGGTGAGGAAAGCTGAGCGAAACATCACTCACCAAGGGAGTTCTGTTCGTGTATGGTCATAGCTATCTAAGGACTCTTACCACCACCCTAACAACAATTACTTATATGATATTTCTGACAAAAAAATTTACATCAAATCTATCACACATATAATATTCGTACTTACTTCTTATTCAATAAAATTAGAATTTGAATAAACTTATGCATCTGTAACCAAGTTTGACTCTGCAATACTTATTGATTTGTATTAAATCATTGCTATATATGAAAATTGCACGAATAAACAAAAAAGTTGTGGTGAGTGATGTGCGGATTGGTGGTAACTTTGCTGCTGGGGTGATAACTTTGCTAATGGTGAGGAAAGTTAAGCGAAATATACTATTTACCATTACCCGCACGCAAAAACGGCGACAAGGGCGGCGCCATGCTTTTCAGAAATTTAACTGAAGCGTATTCATATCCCAAACGCCAAAATGATACAAAAACTATAATCAATCAATCAATCAATCAATCAATCAATCAATCAATCAATCAATCAATCAATCAACCAATCAGCGTTCTTGTAAAGCGTCGGTATCCACCATAAATGACGCTCGGGGCGCTGTGCATAAAACAACCAAAACAGTTCAATGTTATTGAAAGAGTTCAAGTACAAAAACGTCTTCAATCGATTCTTAAAAGAGTTAATAGTCTCAGCAGATCGTATTTGTAGTAGAAAACTATTCCACACTCTAGCAGAGAAAATGGGTCGTTCTATAATTGTAACTAAAACGCTTATCAAATAACCGAGGTGCGCAATTATTGTTGGTAATTGAAAAAATCTGAAAATAGGGTTATTTGACTTTATTTGCCCAAAAGAAAGTGACTCAACAGATTTTATATTTGTCATGAATATTCAAAGTGACTTGTTCTTGTTAGTTTGTATAGTCACTTAATTCGCATTTACACTTTTTTAAATATTTGTTTTAACATATCGCGTCTTCTCCGGCTGTTTCTAACCTGGACATGTCAGAGCAGATATATTTAAGTTTTTTGAAAGACATTTCAGTTTTTAGTGTCTTCTCCTGATGTCTTGTGGCTTACACAAATTAATATTTTGGAGTCTCTACAATAAGAATCCCTTGCCTAAGTTTTTAAAGTACTGATTTTTAAGTTCCTATTTGATTGTACAAACGTTTCTTTGAAGTTTTCCAAGGAAAAAAAGTGCAGCATACTTTTACAGACAGTTTATAGCTTTTTAGTGTGCTTTCTTCTTATGCCTCTAGGGGGCTTATACAATTAAAACTAAAAAGTCTCATACTAAAAGAAAATCATTTACCTACGTTTTAAAGTATATATAAATAATTTCTTATATTTGGTTGCACAGACATTTCTATGAAGTTTTCCAGCCAAACACCCACCATGAGAAGTGCAGCTGAATCTGTCACAGCCACGGCCGTGAGCAGTGAAAGCGAAAGCGCGGCCCAAAGCACACTTCACAACGGACGCCGTCGGCTGAGACCATGGTTAGTTGGCCTGATCGACAGCGGTAAAGTAAAAGGACTTATGTGGATGAACGCGGAAAAAAACATGTTCAAGATACCATGGAAACACGCGGGAAAACAGGACTATGATCCCGAGGAGGACTCCAAGGTCTTCAAGGTGGGTGCACTATGTTAAATCATTAAGAAAACCTTGCTATCTTTCTAAATCTCATTAAATAAACACAAGCATTAGATATAAAAAAAATCTCATGAATTACAAGTCAAAATTTGCTTTGTTAGTTTAGATGTTCCTTAATTTAATTAGATATTATATTACCATACATATATATGATTCCGGTCAAAATTTCGATTCTTTATGATGATATCTAAAATTGAAGATGAATATTTTTAAATAACTAAAAGTAGGAACTGAAACAAACCCAAAACTAACGAAAGGTTTAAATTTATACTTTAAAGGATTTGTTCATATCTTATTCATAAATTTCAAAATTTATTGCAAAGGTACATAAAGATGAACTATTATTGTGAAATAATTTGTATTTTTTTAAGTTAACCTGTCTGAAATTCGAACATCGCTTTTAAAAAGTTGAGAATGGTTTATCCTTTCTTTCTTCCGCAAATAATTTTTTAGACGTAATATAAGACCGATTATTTTAAGCATACACGAAACCTGAGTAAGTTTGAACATATATCAACACATCTATTCACTTGTTTTAAAAACTTAATCTTATAAGTCTATAAAAACCATTGCTTCTTACGATTAGAGAATTACAAAAAGTGGGGTAACATACTTAGGGCCTGTCACCATTGGCTTGTCACCATGGACCTGTCACCATGGACCTGTCACCATTGGCGTGTCACCATTGGCCTGTCACCATTGGCCTGTCACCATTGGCCTGTCACCATTGGCCTGTCACCATTGGCGTGTCACCACTGGCCTGTCACCATTGGCCTGTCACCATTGGCATGTCACCATTGGCCTGTCACCATTGGTTTGTCACCATTGGCCTGTCACCATTGGCCTGTCACCATTGGCCTGTCACCATTGGCCTGTCACCATTGGCCTGTCACCATTGGCCTGTCACCAATGGCCTGTCACCATTGGCCTGTCACCATTAGCCTGTCACCATGGGCCTGTCACCATGGGCCTGTCACCATGGGCGCCTCGACATAGGGGCAAGGTTCCGCCCCCAAAGATTTGTTAATCTTTTCTGTATCAAATTATATATAATATAAAAAAAATGTTCATATTTTGTTCCCAATCTCACATGGTGTTCCCATCAAAGTAAAATCTCTTACAGCGACGCAAAAGTCTGTCACTGCATTTTTAATTCGTTATCTGCAATGAAAGTAATTTCAGGACAGAGTAATGATACATTTTAGACTTCTTATCTAAAAAAAAAGAAGATATATTAGAGTTTGAAATTACAAATAAAGTTTTAAATTTATATATATTACTATCATTTAATCATCTATACTTCGTATTTTTTCTTGTGCTTTTATTTAAAGTTTTTTTGTATTTTTTATCATATTTCAATTGATAACACTGCAAGACCTTGCATGGTCGTTCTTATGGTACCCCCTCCCTTCGTTTTAGTATTACTGAAAATCCAACTTGAATATAATGATAATAATAATGACAATAATAATAATGATAGATAACAATGATAATAATAATAATAATAATAATAATAATAATAATAATAATAATAATAAATAATAATAATAATAATAATAATAATAATAATAATAATAATAATAATAATAATAATAATAATAATGATAATAATAATAATAATAATAATAATAATAATGATAATAATGATAATAATAATAATAATAATAATAGTAATAATAATGATACATTTATATAGCACAAAAATCTGCAAGCATTCTAATGCGTTTCACAATAAGATAAAACTAAACAAAGACAGTACAAAAAAGTACGTTTTTAATTTAGACTTAAACAAACTAAGATTGTTCACTGAACTAATAGAGGCAGGCATTTCATTATATCGCACCCATTACAAAACTGCATAATAAAAGCCACGGTCACCTAATGTTTTGCACTTAGTTCTGGGGACAAAAAGAAAGGGAAAATTATGAGAGCGTAACGACTAACATATGATTACCTTATTAGATGTCACAATTGTTAATAGCAGACAAATTATTGCATACAACCTTGTTTGTAGTTTGTTATTTACCTTCAATTTGTCAAAAAGAAATGATAAAAGTTATGACATCAAAATATTATTTATGATATTTTTTGGTGTCTTTCAGACATTTAATCCAAACTATTTAGAAAATTATGCAAACTACTGAAGATGGAATTCTACCTGGCATTTTGAATAACATAATGTCTACTTGTTGCGCCAATATCTTTCGATTTTTGATTAAAGGTCAACTATCTTGATTAGACTGTGACTGCGTGCATTTCATTTAAAAAAGATTACTGATTGGCCTATCAGTCTGTCAGTATAATTGAACCACTGGATTTCACCCAATCAAAACGCACGAATTAAAATCTATTTACCCCCATTTTGGAGACGATAACTGGCCTTTGAAGCCACGAAAATGCCATTAAACCTATGAAAATTGATGAAAAATGTACCAATTTAAGTTTACAGGTCCAATAACGCCAGTCATGGCAAGTGCGCAATTGCTATGTAAATTTGTGACGTTAACCAGTGGCCAAAAAAGTGCAAGATATTTTGAGACATTTTTTATTCCCTCAGTTATAAATAAAAGAGAACAGCTTATCCCGAAAAGATTTCATTTACATTATACCTCATCAAATTATATTTATTGTTTAATCTTAAATTTGATGAAATACATGGCATTGCAAAGAGTTTGAGTTGGCTGCCTAATGATACATCATACAAATTTAGCATACATAAACTAATATAAGAATTCTTAAACTCAGGGGGGAGCAAAGAGAAGGGGGGGGGGAAGGAAGGGGGAGGGGGTCTAACCCGCCTCCTTGGACGCCATTTCTAAAGCATCAACACTGTAATCAGTTATTCAGAATTCAAAGGTCCATGGTTTTCCGGAGCTTAAAGAAAAAAATATAGATAGAGTTATATATTTTGAGTATAAATCTTTAAATTTCTGATATAGCTCCTTAAGTTTTTGAAATAGTTTGGATCAAAGTTTGAGAAATGTTAAAAAAAATGCACATTTTTTGATGAATGACTGATTGGGCAGAAAAATTCGATTATATTGCACCCATTACAAAACTATTCATTAAAAAGGAAAAATATTAAGATCATCCTACCACATATTATAATTTAGCAAGATTTTTCGCAATTATGCATTTTCTAAATGCTTTTTTGCTGCTTTCTTGGTTTCGAATAGATTTTAAATCAAATTACGCCCCCCTCCCCCCTCCCTCGCTGGCATAGGCGTAGAAACAGGGAACCAGGGGGCACGTGTCCCCAATATTGCAGTGACCTACATGCATGCCCACAACTAAGTCAATTTGTTACCATTGAACTAGTGTTGTAGCATATCTTTGTGCCCTTCCCCATATAAAGAACATGTTTTTGTGCCCCCTCCCCCCTCTTATGAAGAACATGTTTCTACACTGATGCTCGCTGGTGTAAGCTCTTAGGTAACCCTTCGTTAAAGTATTCCTCAAATTAAGAAATACTTAAAGTTATTCCCAGACTGCTATAGGTTGTACGTGAAATCCATATAAACTTATTCAAAAAAGTGCAGTTCTTTTCTAACCACTGGGGATGTTTTTAAAATAAAAACAGATCTCTTAATCTGTTTTCAATATTGACACGCTTAAAATGTTCAATCATCATCGTTTTTTAGAAAATATTTTGATATTTGTATGACTTTTTATGTGTCAATCACATCCTGAAGAACTCAAAAATCGTTTATTAATTGCACGCGGAAAACGTATGACATTCTGAAAGTTCCTGATTATGAAGGGCAAGAATAAACACAAAAACAAAAAACATGTCAGTTGCATGCCGGATCGTGCATTTATTTGTTTGTTGATGTTATGGGGACAGCTGAACTTTGGGCTAATTTGAGCAGGGGTAGAAAGGTGACGCCCTCATAGCAGGACGTGATATGTGATTTTTTGTTGTTTTGATCAGCAAGCGAGTAAAGGCAACATTGGCCTAATGTAAATGTTATCTTTTCACAATTAAAAGTTTGTTATTGGCAAATCATATTTACACAAATACTGACAATTAAAAGCCAATCAAAAATTGCAGCGGAAGTGACGTATTTTTCTTGTATTGATTATTTTGCTTGCATTTATTATTTTAATTATATTCATTATTTTACTTGTATTTAATATATTACTTATTTCTAAGACACATTTTTGCCAAAGGCCATTGTTGATCAATTACCTCGCCCCTAATTTCCGACTGAATATATTTTAAATATTATTCTATCACCATTTGTAGATGGATTTATCCTATGTTAGGTTGTGGCCCCAAGGTGAAGCTGTGGCCCCTAAAACCGAGATCCTGGCTAGCCTACATGTATAATCATCAGTTCAGTTCATGATCATAGGAAATTCAAAATGAAACTATAATTCCAATGTACTTTGATGAAGGTGATCTTCGGTGTTTTTCGTGTCTCATTGGGAAATTACGAAAGTGACCTCAACAGAATTGACTTTAATGTAAATGTGAGTGTTGGAAGACAACGCTAGTTCCGTCTTTATGGATACGTACGTAGCTCATGCTTTTTTACAAAGACGTCTTGTAGAGGAACATGATATCCGCTAGTACATGTCATTCAGAAATACATTATTGGAAACATAGAATCATTAATTATTATTTCGTGTTCAACATTCCCACAGATTTCCGGCAAATCTAAAGTCGTTTGCATCACGTTTAAAAATAAGTTCTAGTCAGCATGATTTGTTATCAAATTAGCTTTCTTTCACCATCCTAGTCACTTAATCCTTTCGCTTTTAGTCCTGAAGATTTGACCTGAAGAATGACTTATTCTATATTTACGTTTCAATTTTGCTTTTAAAGTTGTGGTCTCAAAATACCGGAAAATATAAAGAAGGAATCAATGAACCAGAACCGGCAGTGTGGAAGACACGTCTAAGGACAGCACTTAATAAGTTGCCAGATATCGAAGAAGTTACGGAACGAACCCAGCTTGACATTCCGGAGCCGTATAGAGTGTACCGCCTACTGCCCAAAACAAAACGTGAGTGAAAATAATGTTTTAATTTAATCCCAATTTGTACGCGAGCTAAGTTACGTCATCAGTTAAATATAACGTGTCTATTTGTTAATGTGAGAGGGAGATGGCGGGGAAGTAGAGAGGGAGCGAAAGGAGAGAGGGAGGGGAATGGGAGACGGAAGGGATAGGTAGGGGAAGGGAAGAGGGAGGGAAGGGGACGAGACGCGGAAGGGGACGAGACGGGGAAGGGAACGACACCGGGGAAGGGGACGAGACCGGAGAAGGGGACGAGACTGGGGAAGGGGACGAGACTGGGGAAGGGGACGACACCGAGAAAGGGACGAGACCGGGGAAGGAGACGAGACGGAGAAGGGGACGAGACCGGGGAAGGGGAAGAGATCAGGGAAGAGTACGAGACCGGGGAGGGACAAGACCGGGGGAAAATACGAGACGGGGAAAGGGCCGAGATGTTGAGTTTTAACATGAGGTATTTAAGAGTTAAATATGATACGTCGCTAGGTGAAAATTAGTTATATCAAGTTTGGTTTAGATTAGTGAATTTAAGGATTATTAATATGAAGGAAGGCGAACATAATTAAAATTCCTTTTCCATAAAGCATCTATAAATTGTCTATGTAATTGATATGAGAAACATGTTTTGATGATTCTGTTGAAAATCAATATAAAAAAAAAAAGGCAGAGAAACATGAATGCAGCTACATACATGGGCGTGGTTGTCGGAGCGGCCGGTTACATCGGTTGGTCAAATGTGGTAAAAATTTGGTCAAGTTGAGTGGTCAAGCATCACCATACTGCTATATTTATTTCATTGCTGTTTTTTTTTTCCTTTTCTTTTTTTTAACGAAACGATGTATGTTCATCAAATGGAGTTGTAATCTGTCTTGCGGCAATATTTTCAAAATCGTGATCGAACTTTTAGGAAAAAATATTCGATTGAATAAAGGAATTTTAAGACTGTAAGAACGAAGTCCATTTTTCTTCTTCTTTAAAAGAAAATATCTGCCTAAAGTGATTAAAAGTTGTATCGTTTTAATTCTTTCTTTGTATATGCTCCTCACGAACACGCCTCTTTTTTTCCGCGCTCCTTTATTTCCGCGCCCCTGTAATACTTTAATCAACATTTGTTTTTGAGCAAGCAATAGTGGTGGGCGTTTCCCAATTTAGAGTGACTACGAAGGTGTTGGAGTAGTGAAGGCAATTTTGTAAGGAAAAGTCCAGTGATTCATTCCCTATTTTGGGATGGTAACCGCGCAAAGTATTCCCGGGATTAGGAATAATGTATTGAATCCCACGGTGTATATTTTGGTGAATCACATTTATGTTCTGTTTAGGGAGTTACCAAGTTACTCAGATCAAGATCAGAAAGAGGGTCATACTAATACGCACCCCCCCCCTCCCCGTGGGGGAGGGGGGGGGAGAGGGAGGCACTTTCATACTAAAGTGGTAGGTATGTGCTACCCAGAATTTCAAAATTGAAATGCAGTGTGAGAGATTTTTTGTTGTTTTTGGTAACTGCAGTACGAAAATAGGTGATTTTTGAAACCTGCAGTATGAAAATATGGAATTTGTTTTAGACCAGTAGTATAAGAAATTGGATTTTTGATACATGCTCTACGAAAATTATGAAAAAAGGCAACTGCTCGGGCGGCACATGTATATATACCTCACATATGGAAGTGCCCCCCTCACCCGGGGAATTTTCCTCTTATAACTGTTATAACATAAATGACTGGTCAAATATAAGTCCAAGATAACAAATTCCAGACTATATGTTCTGACCAGATGTGATCCTTTTTGTACATGAGCCGTGGGAGACAAATTTTGTCAAATACTTTAATTTCACCACCTTATAATTGGCACACATCTCGAGTGATGTAACCTGTAAATAGTCGAACCTCAATTGTTTTGCACCCACCCACACCTTAGCAACAACTAATGCCAAAAGTCGTGCTTGTTTTAGCGACATCAAACAATAATTGCAATCGCTCCAATTTTGTGTATTATCACGTTGATAAGTCACGAATATATAAGGGAGACCCGATGATTCACTGTGGCATTGGGAATGGTGACCGCGGAAGGGATTCCCGGGAAGGTATTAAATCTCCCAATGGAATGTTTAGTGAATCATCTGATCATGGTGTGTTGTGAGGATTTTCTTCTGATCATTGGGTTTTGTTTTTAGAATGCTTGACTTCAGGGTATTACCTATAGAATCAAAGGTATTTCCTGATGTGGGTTTTTAGACCAGGGAAGTGCCATTTACATGAATGGCGCTTCCCTGTTTAAACATGCCTTTTATCATTTATTTTAAATTGTTGATTAGATCGATAGATTATAGATTAATATTTGGTTTTTGATGTGCGTCTACCAAACACAAAAAAGATACACCATTGTTTTGCCTTCAGATTGCGTCAATTTAACATAGGTCTAACGCCTCAACTTTAAACGAAAAAATATTTTAGACTTATAATTATTTACATTGAAAGCTGTTTGAATGTATTTGGATTACTGACTGCGTCCCTCTTTTCGCGTAGTGACGAATATAGTGACGAATGTCAAAATTGAAATGATTAATTTCGCATACTAGCGAATGTTCGAAAATTTTTGAAGCTTGATGAAATAAAAGCTGATAAACGTATTATATGAGCTTTATATATCATTGGAAAAAGAAAATGATAATATTTTGACAATTGTATTTACAATAAAGATATTTTAAGCAAAATCTTATTTCATGAAGCTTTAAACACATTCGTCAGTATGCGGAAATACTAATTCAATATTTCGCGCCAATTTTCGTTTCATCTAAGTAAGACATTGATCAGTGTGCGGAAAGAGGGACGATTTGAGGGAAAAGTGAAAAGATGGTTTGACATATAATTATAAAAGCAGAAACTTTTCTTATGACGCAAAATAGACATAGCTGAGACTGCTCAGGTATAGGGAGCTCGGTTATGTGCCGCAAAGACAGTCTCGGGTTCGCCTTTTTTTGAACAAAAATCGTGCAACTCGTGAAAAATTGTTTGGTACTAAATTATCTATTGAAAAAAAATGAGAAATGGTATGAAAATATTTCACATGTGGTTCGCATTCCAAGTACTCGAGCTCATTTCCGACTGCATTTAAAAAGAATCACATGTATAAATTTAAACGGGCCAAATTCTCTGTCAATGTCTGTACTGTGTGCGTGTGAAAGTTTTATGCGAACGGCTGCAGCAGTATTTTCAATTTACAAAATTTATCAAGGGTAAAATTAGGCTTGAATAATATGTATAATTTAAAAGATGTCTACCTCCTTCCCTTCTCAATTAAAATCTTTTACAGCCACCTACTCATCTACTTTAAGAAGCTCGACTGCTCCTTCCTTATTATCTATATTATTATTATTATTATTATTATTATTAATATTAACATTATTATAGTTATTATTATTATTATTATCATTATCATTATCATTATTTATCATTATTATTATTATTATTATTATTATTATTATTATTATTATTATTATTATTATTATTATTATTATTATTATTATTATTATTATTATTATTATTATTATTATTATTATTATTATTATTATCAATATTATTATTAATATCAATATTATTATTAATATCAATATTAATATTATCATTATTATTATAATTATTATTATTATTATTAATATTATTATTATTATTATTATTATAAGTAGTAGTAGTATTAGTATTAGTATTATTATTTTGGAAATGATGAGAATTTAAAAGAGATAATCTTATAAGCTATAGATCAATAATTGGCGTGTAAGAAAGAAAAAGTATTTTGTGCACTCATTTTCTTTTCTGGAAAAATATTATTCGTCACTCTTTAAAGTGAAATTAACTTAAAATTCAGTAAGCTGTATAATAACTATCTGAATAAGTGTCAGCCCTTTTTTTCATGGAAGTTATGATAAAGTGTTCTAAAAATACTATTAGCATAATGATTTATATAGTAATTACATCACTCGTGCTTTCATTTTCATTTAAAGAAAACTTTTTGGGGAAAATTTTTAAGGGAAGCTTTAATTTATGAAAAAGAAAACCTTCTCCACTTAAACAGGTCAATAAAAAAGATGAAAGCCCATGCAATTACTCAGTTGCAGCTTTTCCTTTTCATAAAATCTGCCGAGTCAGATTTTCCTTCTCAAATATTTATCATAGTTCTTTCCGTTTAGTGTAGGCACCTTCTCCTTTTTTATATTTTTTTTTTATATTCACGTCATTTTAATTACTGACCAATCCAGATCTTTTTTTCTTAGCATTTACCACTGGCAGCCGGACACTGTCATTATGATCGAAATAAAATCGACAAACTAATGCATGAACGCGCTTGCTTATTTCTAAATAGTGACTATAATATTAGAAAAAATTACAATCAATATCGGAAATCATTCTTCTTTGGAAAAAGTAATGACCATGCAGGCTACATATAGTCATGCAGGTATTGCAGCAAATCAGTTGGCCTATCTAAAGCAAACAAATTGGGGGAAACTTTTCGAGCAAAACTGTAATTCTAATATATTAAACAAAAAACCTCCACATGTCAATAATGATAATTGGCAGATTTTTTTCTTTGATGAAATCTGCCGATTCCTATATTTTTCAAACAGTTTCCATGGTTTTTTCCGTTTAGTGTACATGTACTACCTTATATATCATTAGTGACGTCATTTTGATTACTGACCAATCCCATATCTTTCTTTTTCATTTTTACCACTGGCAGCAGGCATTGTCATTACGATCGAAATAAAATCATCAAACTAAAGCATGAAAACAAAAAATAGTGACCATAATATTAATTAATAACACTAATCAATTGAATCATTCTTCTTTGAAAAAAGTCAAAAAACATGTGGGCTGTATGTAATTTAAAGCATGTTTTATAGCAAATCATTAGGCTTATTTAACATGAATCTTTCTCCACTTTGCGGGCCGCAATGTTTTTATTTTCATGTCGTCTGATTCAGACGACTTTGGTGATAATTCATCGAAACGGACATTTTGTAGACTGCCATATTATCAGTTGCAGGGATCTGCCGACATGATAGCGAACTCGGTCGGCATGAATCGTTATCTAATCCTCATAAAATATTTCCAGTGGACAACCAATTATTTCTCGCCCGTTTTCAAATATGAATTTCGTGTCCAATAACTCTTTGTTGAGATAAAGAAAATACTAAAAGAATACCACTTCTGAAAACATATGTTGTATTCTTAAGTAAATTGAATAGAATCACTGACCGGTCATAAGCGAAATGTCTAGCAGCTATTTACACAACTTACAAGAAGTTCATAATACACTTGAATTTGAGGAAGAAAAAAGTACAACCGTAGCATAAAGACGTCGCTTACAATTCAAAAAAACAATAAATTGTAAGAAGTCAAACGCAAACCTTGACTTAACACGATCATGAAAGAATTCCGTTGTCATCCAGGGAAAACTATTCTTTCTTACAAGCCATGGACAAATTTTTGATGTAGTGACTAAAAAAGCAGATTTGTGGCAAATGCATTGGTGCCTCTATTCTTTTGATGGTGCGTGTGTGATCTTGTTGATATTAACCACAGTTAACTGTCAAAAATAATATCCAACGGCAACATAGTAGTCCTCTTCTACAAAGTGCACCGGTACTTTTTTTCAATATTTTCATACAGAAAATAATTCTATTTTTCACCCTTTGTTAAAACCATTCATAGAGTCGTATATCATGTCAAAGAGGGTTCGGGTGGGAATTTTCAAGGCCAGTCGCAGAATCCTTTTTAAAGAGGTTCAAGTTCATTGTAAGACGATACAAGGATCTTTCTTACGAGGCAGAAATTATGCCAAAATATATTGGGATAGCCCAGGTACCCCGCTAAGTGCGTTCTTTGTGTGTGACTCACACTAGTCCAGCAGTGAACTTGTCATATGGTGAATTTTTTGATACAAGGCAGACGCCTGGAGTTGGCGTGGGATCGTATAAACAATACAAATATGTCACAATTTTTGACCTAAATCTGGAGGGATGAGCAATCTTTTTGGAATGTCCGTGTATTGTGGTAAAACTGTTGGGTTCTTTTGCACTTGGCCCGAAGGATTCCCATGGTGGTTAAAAGATGAGGCAACGATGGGTTGTAAGGTCATATGTTAATGCACTGACGGTATTTAGCGCAATTTTATTACAGGTCTGGGCCCCCGCATCAATCGAATTTTTTATTTTTTTTAACAGGTCTGTTGAAAGAGGCTGTTTGATAAAATAGAGACATTCTTATTACCGTCTTAATTTTCAAAGCCAAGTCCATGTTTATTCTCTGGGGTTTATTGGTCTGGCGTGAAAAAGAGAAGGGAAAAAAAAGAAAAAGAAACTCTTGAAAAGGGTTAGACATTCTTGGTTTTTGTGTTTGAACATTATTAATCGTGGATTATAGACCACATTGAATAGAACAAATAATCGACACTATTGGAAATAAATTTAAGAGGATAGATTCATGCGGTCACACTTGCGAATTGGTGTGGCTATATATTCAGTTGACTTTAGGTAATTAATTTACATTTAAAACAAATTTAAAAAATTTCAGACGGGAACTTTGATGGAATGGTGGCGCTCATCATCATATTTACATACACATTTTAACAAAGGTAATTCAATACCATGACTAAGACGTAGGCCTACATATTCACGGTGGGTAAGGGAGGATGTAGGTGGGGAAGAGGGGTACGGATGGAGAGGGGAGAGGTGAGGTTGTTCAGACATATACTTATTCTAATTCTTATTAATTTAAATTCTACCCAATAACTTATGAATGGGGAATATATCAATTACAGGTGTGTCTGAAGATATTTTGAACCCACAAATTTGATTTTTCGCTTGTTACAGAACGGAACTGACCCGCTTG
The DNA here is from genome assembly GCA_020152595.1 of Chiridota heheva. NCBI lineage: Eukaryota > Metazoa > Echinodermata > Holothuroidea > Apodida > Chiridotidae > Chiridota > Chiridota heheva. The sequence continues at coordinate 392,865 of JAIGNY010001488.1, read as the reverse complement.
AAATATTTGCAATGAGAAGCAAAAGATATCTGTTTCTGATTGTTTAAATATGCTTTAAGGCTGCAATTATATTGTGCATTTTGTGAACTTAATGCACGAAGGATTATTTCCGCAACACCCCAAAGGATCAATTCATGGTGTCAGCTTGGGACACCCTTTGGGAATTTTTTCCATCTGTCGAGGAACAATTTCAAATTCATTCCATGCAACAAAAATATATCTCAAATTCTAGAACTTCAGTCGAAGATACCAGCACCCCACATGTGGGTAATTCCTGACGTAACCTCTGCACTTAAAACTTCCCTCCCCTTGGTCCGACTGTAGGCCTAATCCTTAGATCACACAAGGTTCTTTTAGGTATCATTGTATGAAACAAAATGCGTGCAAACCACCTTTCCATAACAGGCGGCTGTAAGAGCTCATAGTTGGAGGAGCGTGATGGGGGAGGGGGCAGAAGGGAGGGGGGGACAAAAGCGAAATCATTTTTATTATACATATAACTTGATACAAAAAAAACATCATTAGCAAATTTTGGGGGCAAATGCACCTCTTGTCCATATGGCGAGTCGCCCATGCTCCTTTCAAAACCTTGAACGACGAATGAATAATACGATAGTTTAAACTATAACATTCAATTCACTTCAATTCAATTCACTTTATGATTGATTGATTATTGATTTAATGAGTTGGCGAAAAGCCTTTTAAATAACATTATAACATATATTACATATAAGGCACATTTAAATATAAAAGTATACATTTAAAGGAATATTTCCTATGGAATTTCATTTTAATTTATTTGTTAGAGGAAAATAAAAGAAATAGATTGGTAAAAAAATCAGGTTAATATCTTATTCCTGCAAGATATTATTGAATTTTAAAGATTTTTCTTGTCTGCGTAAAAGAGAGTCTTAAGTCATGATTATGATGTCATCACAGCACTTCTGCTACTGTTCTTTATATATTTAAAAAAAAAAAATCGTATTTTCTAAATGATTAGGAACATTTTTGTTCTTCGAAAATTAATAAGAATAGTGTAGAATACAATTTACAATGTTATTTTCCAATCTGTTGTTGTAACTTATATTTTAATTTTGAAAATTTGGCGATTAATTTTAAAGAAATACGTAAAGATTAGTTCAGGAAGTGCTGTGGTGAGATCATGATGATGATGACTTAGACTCAGTACAAAAGTCGTTTTTAGGCGTGCAATAAAAATCTTTAAAGTTGAATCACTTCTTCTGAAATGAGATATCAACATGGTTTTTTACCAGTCTGTTTCTTAAAGTTTATCTTAAATCAGATACATAAAAATGAAATTCCATGGGAATATTCCTTTAACACGCAAGACAAATTAAACTTACAAGAAGAAAAGGTGAATTTGAATCATTTAATCGTCAAACCTTTTCGATGATATGTTTCATTTATGCTTCATCTGAAAAATATATCATTAGTGTTATACACAGAACAAAAACGTGCTACATTTCTTAATATTTAAAAACTTTGTTATCTGTTATATGCCTGGAACTTCCTGTTTGTTGAATATAGCCTCGCCATTCATTTCCATCTTTAGCGGTGGACGACGCGCTAGCACATCACGTCTTGAAACAATTTCCGTTCGAGATCATCCTGTATAGAAAGCAAACCATTAGGAGGAATCTTCCTCTTCCTATACAATCCGCTTTTAGAGAAGCAAACTGGGTGATGTAAGGAAATAACTCGAAATTGAATACTTAAGTTTAGATAAGAGTCCCCGGTAAAATATCCAGTATTTTTCATTTGCCTAGCAAGTTGAGAGTGTGCGCGATTAGAAGAATGTACGTCAGATGTCAGCGGTTCTCTTATTCACCCTCCTTTGACAAGCCGCGAGCCCAATTTATCGCGGAACTAAAGATAACATTTTATTTGATAAGCCGCGATATTTTAGTGAGGTGATCTGTCTCGGAAATAAAATAAATAAATAAACGAGTATTTTGCGATTTTTACCGGTCTCTCATTCCTGCATTCGGACTGATCTTACATGCGATGCACTGTATTGCATTATATAATGACTATTGTTCGCGGGCCAGATTGGATTGTCTGGCGGGCCAGATTCGGCCCGCGGGCCACCTATTAAGAATCGCCGGCCTAGATGAATGATGTATGTTATTCCACTTTTGTTAATCGCTGTCTATATTACAAGCGACAATTTGTATGCGATATGTTCTTTTAATTGGTCTGTCTATTTTCTATTTTTTCTTTCAATAGCACAAAAGCCGTGTTCGAGACCCTTGAACGTGATGCCTGGCAGACGGGTGAGAATTTAAACATATAGATAAATCCTGTTTCTGATAATGACATAAACCTTTTCTCTTCAGCTGTTTAACAACATAATTCGGAAAACCTCTTTGCCATCTGTTTTAGACACCTTTCCGTAATTTCTTTCTTCTAAAGAATCACTGAGAGGAATCAAGTAGTAATCTTACGAGAACGAGTGAACAAAAAGAAAGTCAGGTCAAAGACCCCATTGTCATTATAACAATTAACAAAATTTCATATTTTCCCTCTCAAACACCCATATTTTGCCGATTGTTACACACACAAAAAATCGACCATTATGACCGAACACTGTTTAAATCATTGTATCTAATATCCTTGAACAAAAAGATAGTCTGGAGGTCGGACATCCGGGAATGTTGTGGTGCACGGCGACGTAAGAGTGCTTTTTTGACGATCTCAAACTTTAGTCAAAGAGGAAAACAAACAGTCAGTTAGTATTGCAGCCATGATGTGTGGTGAACGATTGGAGATATGATAGAAGTTAATAAGCCTATAACAAAGTTCATCCGTTAGCTGAACATGGATCTATCCTAATTATGTTCAAAGCCATTTCACTGATATATATTTGGACTGAGCAATGCGAATGAAATTCATTACAGTTTTTGCTGGATTGAGATAATTGTTCATCAGCATCAGTCGTATAATTTATTATCAGGAGCTTTGGAGAAATGTACATCAACCTGTGATATATTTGAAATAAGACTGTAATATCAAAATTGGCACAACGCATGTAATTTCATGACATTTAATTAACCCTTTTAATAATTGAATCCAACATATTATCATACCATATTTTACATGAACCAATTGTTAACCTATGTTTTGTTTTGTATTTCGACAGAGTTCAGGTGAAGGTCACGGGTACCATCCTTATCACCAATTTTCTCATTATACCTACCCAGGACAAAAGCAAAGTAAGTTGACATTTAAGACTGAGAGATGATGATAGTACTTACCCTTTATTTACCCAGGTTTCCAAATAGGCCACGCCCACCAGAGCAACGCGATAACTATGTGGAGCAAACAAACCTCAAATCCGCAATCGTGCATTATCAATGCGTTGACTTTCAACCAATGCGTTGCCATTTAGATGTTCGCGAGGCCTGCCACAAGCTTTGATTCATTTACGGCACCTCTTTAAAGTTTTTAGGAAAATGGATAAACAAATTCTCGTTGCTAACGATTCTGGGTAAGAGCAATCAGATTTACAAAGCCCACAGCGAGCCCGTAAGCGCAATTTGTGTTCATTATTTAGTCGTCACTCAGTTTGTGTGTGCAGAAATTTGTTTTGAACAGTTAATTGCATTGACTGCATAGCGCGCGCCGTTAGCGAGCTGTACTGTGCCAGTACCGCGTTGGATGTTTGACCCCCACTTAGTTACGCAGGTCTTGTTGCTCGGCAAATTCGTGCGATGATTGGTTCAAACAAGCTGTCAATCATTAAACCCAGAAAGGTTAATTGGATATGCGAAGCGGACTACACCGTTAAAGCTTTCTTCTGTAAGAAATGAAAATATTCCAAGCTTCGTGTACCTACTATGACAGATTTAATCTGCAGAAGGACTTAACTTTAATGGTAACTAAACTTTTTATTTCTAGGGCAAAAGTATCTTAAAAATCCTTCTTTAATGTATAACAATTGAAATGTGAAATGGACCAAAGCGTTAAACATTCCTCAGTTGGAAATGAAAATATTTCAAGCTTCATGTACCTACTGTGACAGCTTTAATCTGCAAAAAGACGAGACTCTTGAGACAGGTCCAAATTATCTCAGTTTTGTCAGGTTAATAAAGGATCAGGGTTCACGTCAAAGTATTGTTGATAATGGAATGAAATGAAAATACATTTGTTTATACACATTGTCCAACAAAAAAGAGGATGGCCTCCCCGCTGATCAACCAAGAATTGTATTTCAAGCGGGGTAAATGACGCACATTGTTGCTAAAGAGGGCAGGTTCATTGTCTCTTCGGATTTTGAAAATGGACCATCATTCTTTCCAGTGAATAATGAGATGGTCTCATTGAGCAATAACCGAAGTGTTTAAATGTAGATTTAATTGTTATTAGAATTGTAAATGAGTGCATCTTTTTTTTAGTTCAAAAGGATATATTGATCATAGCATCTTTGTATGTAACAAGCTGATTTTATATACAATACAGAAATATGAATTGACGTAAAGAAAAAAATCGTTATTAGGTTTTATTCTGCTGCACGCTCTGCCTTCCTGTTTGTTCTTCCTGTCTATGGATAAACAATCAATTACCAAAAATATTCAAAATCAGTAACAGGTTTATCTTAAACAAGCTTTTGTTCATATGAACTTTTAATTCTTTTTTAAAAGAATGTTTTTCTAAACTGTTCTTATACTTCTTCTCATACAATGCTTCTTACCTAGTATGTCCTACACAGACACCTACTTCTGTACTTACAAATTTCGAAAATGTGGTACAACCCTTCATGAATAAAGAAAATAACATTTTGAACTTAATTTGTTCATATTTCTTAAAAAGAATGCAATTTGAACATGTTCGGGTCGTTCTAGTTTCCTACAAATCTACTTGAAATTTAGTCTATAGTATAAATAGACAGCTACTTACTGCCTTACAAAATAAAGTACAACTATTGCAACGAAATATGTTTCATACTTACTTGCTGTAAACATCTCGTCATATATAATCAAGAGATTACCACTTTAGAATTACAACTCCCTACAATTCTACCCCTGTGCGAAGCGCAATATTATAAGTAAAGGTTTTAGGCTGAATTTCACAATTTATAAACCTATTTAAACCAAGTTTAGCCGAACGTGATTTCTACAGTACTTCAACCAATCACATGCTGGGGAAACTTTTCCTTTGTTCCCTAACCAATCAGGCGCAGCTTTGAGGGAAAAAATAGAAGCAGCAATACGCGCGCGTATTTCCTTGATGTATAACGTACGTATGATACGTGCGCTTGAAAACATTTTTTCATACGCTTGGTCCCATACCGTGCGTAAATTGTGCAGACGGCCAAAATTCCTCCAGTATTTTATCGGTCAGTAAGATTCCTCCGGCATACGATTGATCCATTATGGCCATACACGTGAATTTCGGCCATGTGACATTATTTAAATTAGTTCTCCAGAAATTGCTGATTCAGATTTGAAAAGGTCTATTGCCATTAGCCGACATAAGAAATGAATCTATTAACATTATTTTCCATTTTAGATTATTTTGGACATGGTCTTGAGACAGGCACATATCCCCCAATGGGTGAATGGAACCAGGGTCATTGTACATCGCGTCAATATGATGAACAGGTAAGTACTTCAATAGAGTTTAAACCCGTTTAAACATTGTTTAAAGGAATAATTTCATGTTTTTTTTTGTAAAATTTTATTTGAAAGAGCATACATTTAGGGCCAATTTGGTACAAAAATCAGGTTTTACTAATAAAAAAGGATGATAGATTTTAATGAAATATAAAAACTTTGTGGGAGAATGTGTTGTTGTGATGTTATACTGAGCCTGTTCTTATTCGTTTATTGGCATTTTTTGTGAACCTTAAAATTTGAATATCTCCTGGTAGGAATTACATATCAACATGATTTTTGTACTAAATTGTTTCTAAAATTTTCCTTTCTAATGAAAGATTACGAAAACATATTGTAACATTCCTTTAATAACATTGGAATATTTCTTTAAAAACACTTGAATAACTTTTAAAATATGGGAATATTTAAACATCAAAAGGCTGATGACATAAAACTGTATGGGTGTGCGCATGGTGGTGTATACCCATAGATACTGTTTATTTTAATAGTTTATAAATACGTTGAAAATAAATGGTGGAAAAGAATTTAAAGTAAAATGTCCTCTGCAGTTTTTATTTTATGTATGGGCGCATTGAATTTGTCGTGACTGTTAATTGAAGCGTTTAGAATTCACAGGCAAAATTATGTATCTGATTAAATTACAATTACATTATATCTATGCAGCATTATCTAACTCATATTCACCAAATCAGGAAGTAGCGAGGGAAATAAGTTGAGGTGGGACAATATGCTACTGCGAGTTTCGGTTTCGCACACTTTAACAGCTTAATTTCGAACTTTCGTTTGTTATGAGCATTTAACTATCATATAATTTCGTTAATTTCAAGCAATTATTATCTCGTTGTTAATATCTAATGTAATTTTACTTGAGCATCAGTAAAGCAAATAGACGATCAAAATAATTTAAACACATGACAACTTTCTTAATACGCAAGCTCTCAAGCGAGACTGCAAATTCTTTTACTTCCTTACTTCTCGTAGATATTTCACAAAGAATTTTAGTAATTAAAATTAAAAGTTCAAAGGGTAGGTTGAATAAATGCAGGCTTCAATTGTTCGTTAAATTTCCTGGCACTTCAAACGAAAGGTATCGTCCTACACATAAATTCAGAAGTGAAGGCCGTCGAGCTGTGAACGTCACTTCCGGTTTTCAATTTTCCTTATTGAATGCGAAAAATCTGTGATATTATTGATAAAACATGTAAGCCCCTAACCTTAGTTCGGTACGGTGAATGTATGATCGATAACATCGCAGATTTCTCGCGATTAAACCGGAAGTGACGTTTCCAGCACGGCGGCGTTTACGTCTGAATCTATTAATGGGACGTTAACGAAAGCGTACCTTTTAAAATTATTTCGGGATGGATGAGGGGTAGGGAGTAGTTGAATACTGAATGCACCCAATATTTTATGAATTCATATGTATACGTTCAAAGATGCATTATGATGCCACCATAAAGTACTTTTCAAATATAATTGATCTAAAATAACAGGATAGGGATACAGAATTGTGATGGTTTATATTCTGTCCTCTTTGTTCCCTCATTCTTAACTTAGTTAATATGGCAAAACGATCAGTGATCGATATGGAAAAATTGACCTTAAACAGACTATTACCCAACGTCATACACTTGCGTCATTGCTCCTTTCGAAAGTTTAGGCCTAACACGAAATATTAAACATGTAAGATCCATTGAAGCTTGGATTGCCGTGTGCTGGCTCAAACAGACGCCAGCGGAACACGCTTTATGATTAGATTTTAAGACTTAGTATGTTTGCGCTTTTTACACAACACACTTTTGACATGATTATGATTTTTCATCTATTGAAATACAAATCTATTATTTGAACGTGATAAAAGCACCTCTTTTTGTAGTGTTTTGTTTACATCGCAATGAGAAGTATATGTGTTTGTGCATATATTTCAAATCGAGCCTTAAACAAACTTTAAAGAATTATCAGATGATGAAAATTCATTCATGCACAATTGTCAAAGAATAGGACGAAAAATCCAGAGATAATGTACCTTTTACAAGCTTCATATTATAATTGTTTGTTTTCTTTTACAGATATACCACCACGACAGGTTAGGCCGGTATACTTCACCTCCTTACTCAGGTATGTCGAAATATCATATTTTACACCTCTCAAAAGGCACAGCAGCGCAATCCATCTGGCACGGTGATAAAGCCAACAATCACATTGCACGATAACCTTTCTCAGGAATATTATTTGCGTCGTATGAAATCGAAGTTTTAAGAAAGCACAGAAGACTCACACATAGTATCTAAACCAAGACGATGCTTCGAATTAATCCATGAAGTATCCAAGGGACAACTTTCCCACATGGCGAATTCCCGGACATTTATCAAACAAAACAAAAAATGGCTACATTGACTAAAAGCGTAATAAAATAAATATGATTAAGACTGAGTATAAAGTGAACACCTTTTTACAGAAGTATCAACAGACAAACGCTACAAAATTCAACCCCATATAGAAGCTCATTCTTCTTAATTGTTCATATGTTTTAATTAGAATCAGAATCAGACACGAAAATCTAGTATTTGTAACATAAAATGACTCTTGACCTAAAAAGCATAATGACCTGCATTTAGAGTGCAAAGCAAATGACAGAGCTCGGAGAACTATAATCCTTTTCCATGTGTTTTAAGGTTACCATCAACATAACCAAACCGACATGATCGACATGGTGCATGACGTCATAATGTCGGAAGCGAGTAATGGTCACCCACCAGATGAGAGAACGATGGCATCCCACCAAGGGCAGTACGCAGGTGAGATTATTTCACTATCTTAATCTATATGTTGTATGAAGAGGTTAAATGGGTATGAGATGTTAATGGTATTGTTTAAAAACAAAAGGCCAATCAATGTTTCCGAATCCAGCCTTACACATGACACAAAATCGTCCCATCTCTTACGTAGCCTGTGGTTGTGATGATTGGTTGCTGAATGGACTCAAAATTCGTAAAAGCAAGAATGCCATTAATCTTTTCTTAAAACTATTTTAAACACATTAAGATGGGAAATCTGAGAGATGAAATCTAAGATCTATTTAAGTAGTTATTAAAGACTAATATTGAACTGATTTTGATTAGTAATTTGACCTACCTTTACAATATGAAATCATGTTTATTCAAATCATAGATATTTTGTATGTAAGTGTCCATAAACGGTGAATAGAGATGAACGAAACACATCACACAAGAATGAATGAGAGATACAGGTTCAATAAAGGATTTCCATTCAATCAACCAATGGGCATAGAATATTAGCTGCTTGGAGAGCTATTTGAATCTACCTTTAAAGTTATTTCAGATGAAATTTAATATTAAAATAAAGAATCCCATCGAAGATAAATACTCCTTTCTGGTCATTTTATATTCAAAATTGGCACAGATATATGATTTTGAATACTTGAATTTTTTTTTTTGCAACGTCAGAATCCGTAACTTGGGGAAATTGCTGCGCTCAGCCTTTTCATATACTTCTGTACTTAAGGTATATGAACATGGAGCAATTTTCAATTTAAAAAACCGATGTTCGCTTTTGAGTTTTTGCTGATCAAATTTTGATCGAGATTTTTATTTATGCTAAATTTGTGACGTATTACTGGGCAGACAGCTAAAAATGTATATGTTCTTTCCTAAATCTGAGTCACTAAAAATGATGGGAAAGTCTATTCCTGCTGGAATTTGTTAGGGGGTATGGCAGTATGGCAAAGCCTTAAAACGCTTTGGTCAGAACAGGGAAGTACCATTTCAAAACTAGCACTTTCCTGGTCAGAATTTGCGGCGCCAAGAATCATGATAGACGTTTAAAAACAAATGGTTTATAAAAGGAAACACCCTGTAATAAATTACACAGATTTGCATGATAATTTATATTAATTTTAAGATTTCAAGATGTCGATTTTGATTAATTTGTTTGCTACTTTCATGATTTTTGATCAAGTTTAAAGCAGTTTAACTAATGTTACCTGTACGCCTCCATATAACTTTCATCGCTAATTGTTATAGCATAAAGGTCTATCGAAATTATTAAATTATGAATGAATAGATGTAAAACTACATCAACAAGGAAGTTAATTAAAAATGAACGACATGAAGAGCGGCATTAGAGGCAAGTGTTACCAAAACAAAGTACTTATGAAAACATTTTGAAATATCTTAGCACTGTGAAAAGGTCAATGAAAAAATGCAAACGAGAAAAAATATCAATATTAACTTGAGTTTGCTCGAATAACATCGTGGTTATAGCAAAATTAATAAAGAAAAATAAACTATATAGATTCATCAACTACTGTTTTAGTACAAGTAAAACAAGCCTTAGCTTCCTTATTGAAGGGTTCAAGTCTAAGTACATAATGTGAAAACACAATATACATATTAGACTCATGTATTACAAATTGATATAAATGGCATGCTTAAGTTCTCAATGTTGGTATTTTCGTCTTACAGCGTACCAAACACCGGCTAACAACAACAACCACACACAAATGAATCAGTACCAAAACTTGCCTGCAAACACAATGTCGTCAGTGTGTACAACGGCCAATCCTGCCATGTCCCAATCCTTCCTCACCACAATGAACAACAGTACCGTAGGATATACAGAGGAGCAATACCCTTACTGCCCTACCACCGAACCAAACCAGATCCTCTCTCCGATAAGTTCATCGTGCAGTACTTTCAGTCGAAACGGACTTTTAGGTGCGCATAATGAAGTCATGGAGGCACAAATACCACCATCTACCTGCTTGCCGCAAGGTATGTTTAAGTCAGCTTTCAGTTTATTGGAATATTTTTAATTCGAAGTTGATTCATGTTTCCATGAAAAGCAAATTAAAAAGTAACTTCACTATACTATATAAGATTTCTCTACAAAGTAGAGATAATTATAAAATTGATCTTCACTTAGGTGCTTTTCCTTAAAACACAAAAATATGGAATTTGATGTTTTCAACATTATGCTAAATATTTCACAGTATCATGTTTTGTATTCTAAAATCAACTTACATATGAATACATATCGTAAAAGTATTTTATCGCGAAACTGATAAGCTGTTCCTTGTTTGGTAATTAAACCTATTCAACATTCAGAAGCCGAAATGTATATCAAATTGATTATATCAAAGTTCAGTTTATGAGCATGCCGATCTGTTGGAATTTTTCAATCTTTGTAGAGGAGATAATGTACTAAGGTTATGTTTTAGGTTTCAGGCAACGTGTATGTTAATGTTTGATTTTGTTGCTTTGCTTCAACTCTTACACATTGGCTCTCTTTCAAATGTTTGTTTTTATTACATTAAATCTAGATTTTATTAGCGTTACGTTTTTCTTTTTAAATTCCATCAGCAACTGAATTTGAAGTGTATGTGTACTACAGATCATGCAAAGTAGCTAGTAAGCACGTGACTAGCGCGAATGGTTGCGCAGTTTTTTTTGGAGAGCCAACTGAAATACCTGGTATGGAGAAAATGAACTTACCGGATGTGACGACACTTAACCAATCGCCAGCAACAACACCTAAACAAATTCAATTAACCAATCAAATATTAGATGCCTGTAGAAAAGGGTGAGGTTTATTGAGATTTCTTGAAAGCGCACAATTGTATTTCCTAGTTTCTAAATGCATGTTTCCTGCAAACGTAACCTAATTTGAAGCATGGATTTAACTAATTTGTTGTATAAAATATTTTCTTTGCTCAATATTTCTGGACGTAATAATTGATCTGTGCCATCCGTGTGTTGTCTTCCAAACCCACTATCAAGCATTGCTCACTTCACAATAAGTAGTCTTCACCTTGCATTGTTACCAACAGTTTTTTTGGTTCTGATACTAATAGCATAAGGAACCTATGCAGTCAGGCGTGTGTATGTATGTATGTAGGCCTATGTGTGTATGTATGTATGTGTGTTTATGTATGTATGTGTGTCTGTCTGTCTGTAACAGCAAGCTTGTTAACACGATATCTCAAAAACAATACACTGGATTCATGTTATATTTGGTACACAGATAGTGCATGATATGTAGATGTGCCCTTTGTTTTTGGTGGTGATGTCATGTTATTAATGAGTGGGCAGGGATTAATGTTACAATTTAGAAATGCTCTTATATCAACAACCACATGCCTGTTTTGTTTCATATTTGGCTTTGGTTTATTTATGATGCTAGCTGGTGTGTAGGCCTACATGTTCATAGATTAAAAGCGTTGAATTTCATTAACATGCATAGTGGGCGGGGCTTAATATGATTTTGCTGTAAATAGCTTGTAAACATGATAACTAAAGATGATAAACTGGATTCATGTCATATTTGGTACACATATAGCCCATGATCCATGTATATGTCCTATTGGTCTTAGTGGTGATGTCATGCAAATCAATGAGTAAAATTGTTGAATTATTATTGATATACATGGTGGGCGGGGCTAAGTAGGGTTTTGCTGAAAAGAGCTTGTCAACACAGTAAGTCAAGGACAATACATTGGATATTGGACATAATGTTGTACACAGATAGCCCAGTGTCTGTTTGTGTGCTCTATTGTTTTTGGTTGTGATGTCATGCATATTGCTAAGTGGGAGGGGGCTTAATATAAAATAAGGCAATCTTGAAAAAGGTGATACATTTATAGCAACCATATGTCTGTTTGCATCATTCTTGCATGTTATTTTTTAGGTATTGTGTACATGCTTATGTTGTCAACAGGTTATATCTCTGATATGCCTGCCTCAATGTGAAAATGCTTTAAAAAAATAAATATAAAACATGTACACACATCGCACATATGTCATATTGGTTGGTTTGGTAGTGATATCATGTAGGTGGAGCTACAATCTTGTAAAATTCTTAAGACATTGTTAAATGTGCAACCGTATGCAAGTTTTGCATCATACAAGTGTTGTCAACAGGTGCTATTTTATTGATGTGCATGGTGGGCATCATGTTTGATGAATATGTGTTTTTGTAGCATATTTCATGATATGCAATGCCAGTTAGTATCAAACTTGAAAATCAACCAACAATGAAAGAACGCATCGTTGCCACTAAACATTTTGGTTTCCTGGTTATCTTAACATCCATTCTGTTACCCATGATAGCGATTTTATCCCAAGCTCTGCAGTGCTTTCCGCAGGTACTGTTCCCCACCCATCCCCCTTTTTTACTACAATTTCTGTAAATGGTGTACTCTTAATACTTGT
>JAIGNY010001488.1:357500-375000 GCA_020152595.1 Chiridota heheva | reverse complement strand
AATATAAAAAAGAAAAAAAGACAGCTGGATTAAAGGTGCGATATTTCTCGCGGTGACTTTGCTGGCCCCGTGGAGAAATCCCCCCCACCATCTTTTAAAACTGCAAATCATTAGTATTTTGCTTTTTCTCAATAAGTTACGAAAATGGCATCACAATTTCACACCTTTTTAAATCATTTAAATCAAACCGGATAAGTTTGTTCAGTGACTTGAAATAAAGATGATATTGAAACGCTCTAAATTAATCAGGACTATCTAATCATTAAAACCAACCCTATTGTGGAAACTTGATCTGTATTCAACGACGAATTAGCTAGCGGTTAGAATCAAGGGGCCATAATTAGACCAAAGGTAGCCGTCAACTTTAATCAAATTGTACAATTCTAGGAAAAGTCAGTCCTTTCACTTTGGAGAGTGAATTAATTTTGTACTGCTTATATTTTTTCAATTAGCGAAGAAGACCAAATTGTTAACAATGAAGGAAATTTGTTCATTTGCGCTTTTCCCTTAAGGAATTAGTTCAAAGGTATTTATGTCTTTATGGGAATAGGCGCCAACGTTGTCCACATCATTTGTTTCTACACAAATGGAACGGCTTAAGTTAGATATCTGCTCAATGGAATAAGAAATTCAAGTAGCTGCTTTACCATTTCATTTCCTTTAACTTCCCTTTTTAGATAAACTTGCTTGACCAATGAACCAACCCTTTAACCAATGTAGCTTCGCCAATGTTATACATTCCAAATGTATTCAAACTCTTTTCCGAGCTAAACGCCTTAAATGTCTCAATAAATGTGTAAATCTGCCCCCGACGAACTCACTGTGAGTGTAAAATCCCTTAGAATAATATATAAAGATACCCTCGCTTATTGTAGATAATTTGGAAATGAATATTAATTCATCGTTCCTTTGTCAGTTTGTGCCTGCTTTGATTCTTAAAAAAACATTACGCTATTATCCGGTTAGGTTGAATATCCTTCGTTGAAGCGAATACTTGAAACAAGGAGGTTTGAACGGAAGGAAACAACTCCCATGACGCGTCGCAGATGGACAGTTGGTTACAACAAAAACAAGAACGAGTGTCTGCCATAGCCAAGATTATCAATACAAATACTGTATCTAACATCAGTATAAGATATGAACAATGATGATAATAGGCAACCAAGTAAGTCATTCACACTCCAGGGACCTACATACTCAGTCCAGTGCTAGTGAGATAACATCTCCCGCTGTATGTCCTACATGCTACGCACTACATGCAATACTGCGAGTATTTGCAGTCATGTAATGGTATAGCGTATACTATGGTCAGATGTTTATCCGACTAGTCCAGTACATGCTAAGGGTTGCCAGATCTTTTCAGTCGTTTGGTAACAAATGACTTTCATAATGGTACCAAATCGCTACCTGTGGTACCAAATTTCCAAATTAGACAACAAAATTTAAAGAAAACAATATCAAAAACATTAAAAACCATACTTTTACTATAAAGTGCAGTAAACAGACCTTGAGCATAAAGTGGGTTTTTGTTCATTTTAAGTTTTGCGCTTCTTCAGATTTTATTTCAAAGATTTGCGAAGTAAGTGAAATCTTAATGTGCGCAAAACTTTTCCCGCGCAGCTACTGAAAGAGTTTTAGGTTCGACCCAAACCGTAAGTAAAAGTCCGTTTTTACCTAAGACATTAAGTTTTTCATACGTTGCTTGTAACCAAATGATTAGGAAGTATCATGAGAAAATGAGAAAAATCACTCACATCTTGTTGTTTTCTTCAAGCGGTACGAAAAATGGCCTATGGGGATAAAACAATTTTGGTTTGGTACCAAAAACTAATCTAAGGTACCAAATTTCTCGAATAGACAACAATATTGGTTTCCAAAAGTACCAAATGGCAGTCTTGTACACGCTTCCGATCGATTTCAAAACCATTACCTATAATGCAGTTTTCCAATTTTGAATCTGTCTATAACAACTTAATAGCAGGCACTGTTTTTGGACAAAATAGGAAATAAAAGTGTAAAAATGTCAAATTTCTGCTATTTTCTTTAATTTTACCAGCAAAACCTTGTTTGAATAATCTTGAAAAAATACTTTTGTTAGTCTCAATGCTTACAACAAGGTCTCAAAACTTACAATTCATTCACATCTTTGTTGTTTCCTACAATGTGATTGGTTGAGAAGGGACACATCCCTGATTTTCATAATCCATTATCCCGTGATATATGGACGTTGTCAAGTTGGAGAAATGAATAAACATAGGCCTATATCGAAGTAGTCAGATAACATTCTGACCGTAATATACGCTACAGCCACTACATGGCTGCTATAGAACTTTTCATATCGGAATCGGTAATTTCCGGAAATCTCATTAAATAATGCCACATTGCCGAAATTCACGTGACTATAATGGACCAATCAAATTCCATTTTATTGGTTGAAGTACCCTGACGTTTCACGTTCGGCTAAACTTGGTTTGAAAAGGTCTATATACGGTCAGACAACTGAAAATCCATTAAAAGGTGTTCGATATTCTTAATTTCGAATATCTCACATACAATTTATGAAAAATAGCCATTTAGACTAAAAAAGTAAGGCTTAAAATGCTACTTTTTTTCAAGCGCTCAAAAAATAGAATGTGTTTTATGACGTCACACTATTGTTAATGACGTAGGTATAGTGAATCGATTCATTGTTTATGTTAGGCACAATGTGCATCGCCATGTATATTGTACAATGGGTACCTCGAGTACCGACAGCTCTGATGACATTTCCGAACTCGATTTGTTGTATTCTTGCTCGGATTTTGACGAAAATCAAAACGAGGGGGATAATGACAGATGACAGTGATAAAGTAATCAAACAGTCAAAGGAGTGGAAACCAACCAATATGAGCCCTAAACAGAGAGGTATTAGAAGGCAATGAACCACCGCCGGCAGAGCCTGAAGAAGATGAAGGCCTACGTAGGCTGTAGGCATTACGTTACAAAACTGTTGATTGGTGAGTAGGCCTACTGTAGCCTATCGTATATCCCTATGTTTGTTTGTTGTTTGCCGACATCATGTTGAAAAAAGACAAGATAGGCCATATCGGTACTGTACCCTAACGTTAGATATCATATTGGAACTTGGTTGGTTTTGGTTATGGATGTCAATATCTTGAAGCACAATCAATTTTTTAAAGGCAAAAAATAAAGGTGGGTCTTGTAAGAATTTCGTCAAAATTATAGGCACGGCCAAATTTACGAATTTCGTCGAAAGTAAAGGCACGTCTGCCGTGACGTCCACCGTGCCTGCAGACGTGACATCCACCGTGCCTGTAAGAATTTCATCAAAAGTAAAGGCACAGTTGCCGAGCATGTAATAATTTTGTCAAAATTATTGACACGGCCTAATACTCCCCGTATTACCGACGGAATGATGCCAGCCGTGTTAGTAATGCTGCCATTAGTGATGGCTGCTCGTGCGGCAATCCCAATGTCAACCCGTACTGAGGGATGTGAACAATAACTAGACACGGCCACAGTGCCTGTAAGAATTTTGACGAAATTAACGGCACGACGCCGTGCCATTTCTGTAAGAATTAAGTGAAAATTTCATATTGTGAATATTGATGTAACTTAGATCAATGAATGGTCATAAAGCCAGGTAGGGGTAAATTCTCCACGGCGTTAGCAATTGGGGTCAAAAGAGCCCCGTGAGAAGGTTCAGGGGTTCATGGGCAAAGCCACGAAAGATTAAAAAATTACATGCAAATTTGTGGTACAGTACACCGTATAAGAATATTATGATATATATTTTTATTGGACCAAACATGGATTACCTTAAGTTGACTTAAATATTCAAAATCGAAATTGGGGAGGCATGATATCATTCTGCAAATCGGTGAAAAAATCAAAATCTGTTTTCCATTCTGCCTACCAGCCATGGCATACATCGCCGAAGGACTGACGGTTTACTAGTAACGACTCAAGTAGAGCGGGAACCCGGAAATGTTGCTGATTGGTCTATCATATTTGTGTCTATAAGATGTTTTACACGACAATAAGCACAGCAGCCGTGTCTATAATGACTTCGAAAAATTAAATTCAAGTAATGGATGATTCCATCAGTTTTTCTATTCTGTGTAGAAATATTCTTGTTTAAGTGTGGTTTATATTTTGGAAAATTGTTCATTTAAATGCCTTTTTTTTTCAGATATAATTGTCAAAGCATTGCTGGAAAAATAGACTGAAAAATGATCAAATTAGGGGAAAATAAACTTAGCTTAAAAATTGCCAATTTTACACTGCTGGAAAAAGTCTAGTTATGCCGATGACCCTAATGTGCAGTATTACTAAGTTGCCATTTTGCCTCAACAAGTAACCTTTTCTTCACAAGGTTTTTCTAATTTATTTCATCATTTATTCTTTTTAGGTGCACATGTGGCAATTGTCAGATTATGCCAACATTTACGAGTGCCAATGCTGCAAAGAGATACAGAGGGTTGTTGTCAAGATAACAAGTGAGGAAGAAGACATGGAATGCCCACCCTGGATTTCAGCTAGTTTGTCTGAATCAGCATGTTTTACAAGTTGCACTGTTCCAGTACAGTCAGAAGTATGGAAATAGAGCTGAGACTGAATTTCATGAGTGAATAGCATTGCAAATCATTTACATTTTGTTTAGAATGATATATTTCTAAAATTGTATTACAGAAAATTACCACATTTTTGACATGTTAGAACTATGTGTAGTGCAGTATATCCTTGGGATACCAGGATACCTTAGGATGATTCTGGATACAGCTTGTTTTTCTTAAGTTCAAGCATGGTTTAGCTCATACACCATTCAAAAAATGATTTGAACAGCCTCTTTAGTATCTTTTCTTTTGTTCACATTGAAATAAAGAATGTGTTACCTCTCATTTCAATGATCATTCTTTCAAGGTTCCCATCTAATGTAGAAATTTATAGGAAGGGTATTTGCAATGTCAGACCAAAAACAAGGCTTCAAGTATGGGAAGAATAACACAAATAATAAGAACGTAAATAAGAAATGATTGTTTTGTAGGTAAGATAAAGCTCCTGTCAGGCTACCGACGAAGTACAGTCCTCTAATTAGATTATAAACGTTCTGTTAACAAGCAAAATATCTTATGTGCACAAGCTGACAAGCAGAATTTTATTTTTGTCTGAACAAACAAGTTTTATTTCCAGCAAAATTTTATTTGTAATTATATTTAATTGGAAATGTATTTCTATACTGTACCTACCAAGTGGCAAAGTTATGTTTTAGTTTAGCGTCAATCAATTTATGAGTGCTTGTATCCAGTGCTTGTCATATATTTTTCTAATCAGATGCAGTTCTTCTTTCACAGACACTATCCCTATACTACCTACAGACACTGGTAGAGTTCGGGATATCTCGGCAAACATGTAAGGGTACCACTTCCGGCATGCGTTGTCACCAAGATCAGGGAGGTCTTTCCTTCAGCGGAATATGCAAGAAGCAGGATTCCAGTATCCAGCAATTTATGTCTAATGTTTTTTTTTTCTTTATTAAAAATTAGGCTGTTAATTACATGTAGGACACTTGAGTACAAAGTCTTGAAGGGGCTAGTGACAGCAAGTGGAAAATCATATCAGTCTTCTATACCGAGATCCAGTTTGATATTCCAGAATGGACTTACCTCCACCTTCACCTTCAGTTAAAAAAAAAGCACTGACATTGATTCATATGGTAGAAGAGGAAGGGAGGAAGGAAGGGGAGAGGGGTTCAGAATCCCAAGAGGCATCCCAAAACTGTGTATGCATGATATGAGCTACGGGAAATATATACAAAAGGAAAAGTATACTGTAGGAGAAATTTTTCACCTTATTTCTTCGTCACCCATGATAGTGACATTTAGTCAAACCCAATTACAGTAGCTCAACCCCTAACAGACATTTTGTGCCCTCAACCGCACATTTTGCACCGTTTGACATAATTTTTCTGCTAGTTTTGCATCCATGGCATGAAAGTCTAGTGAAGCCACTGATGGAAGGCTAAAGGTCTGATGACATGTAACACTTTTTAGATATGTAAATGAAAGTTAAATTCTGAGAAAAATGCATTTTCAAAGAATAGTTTGTTTAGCTTTTGAGAAATGGTCAATCAAAGTTTGAAGCTTTTAGAATTTAGGCAAACTTTGTGGTGTCATCTGTTTAATATAACTTAAATTCCTTAATTCTTTAATGTGTTTCTCAATGTTAACCAGTTGTGAGCTTTAGTTCTTTCAGCCGATTACCCATTGCTTAAAGGTATGTTCAATATACAAAATACAACATCAAATCAGACTTTGATATTTAAAGTATAAATTAAAAAGGAATGAAACACAAATGATTTATAGAAACAATAGGAGAGGTATTCAACTATTTATGTCAAAAATATTGCACAATAACATCCAAAAATTAAAAACTATGTAAAATCTATTTTAATTGGAGTTTTTATTATATTAATGATCCATTCTACATTTTAAAGCAATTAAACCCAAGCTGCTTTTAGATGTCATTGTACCTTTAAGTGACATTGAGATAATAAGTACTAGTCTTTTTCAAAATACTTTGTGCTTCCTTTGTATTCTTTCCCTGTACTACTTCTTACAAGTTTGACAAATATAAACAAGTTACTTGAAAAGCGAAAACAAAAATCAATTTGTACTTAATTTTACTCCTATCTAATTCAAAGCTAAGTGTAGGTTCCATCTTGAAGATGGGCAAATACTCCATTGTAATTCTTCATACTTCCATGTTACCCTGCCACCACCCCATCCAAAACAGCAATGACTACTAGTCACACACATAAATGAAACCTTTTTATTATGGTATTTGATTTCCTTTTATTTTTGCTCCTTAGAATGCTCACTTTTATAAAGAGAGGAAAACATCACTGCCCTGTTACTGATCCCTCTTAAGTAATACTTAAGGGATCTAGTTTAAATCTAGATTAAGGTATCTAGTTCCGGCTCAAGTGCCAATTGAGAATTTTGGTAGTTCTCGTAAAGAACATAATTCCTTAAAAATGAGCCCACAACACATCTGGTCTGCAGTGCACAGAAGTAACTTGAAGCGAACCAAATATATGAATAATTGCTTACACCTTGGGGTTCAATAGATTATCAAAAGTGTTTGCCTCTTACTAAGGCAAGTATTATTCTGAAACGCTTAATTGCCAGATGACATGCACATTTTTGACAGGCTTTTGTTTATTTCCTTGGATAACGTAATGGAAAAATTAATTGTCGCAGGGTCCGCAAAAGAAATTTGTCAAACCTTTTTATACTTTCATAAAATAAATTTCTGGTGGAAGTTTATCAAGTTACAAATATATATTAGGCATGAAAACTTGTTCGTTTGCTCTCCTGCACCACCCTCGGCAGTAAAAAAAAAAAGAAACAAAAAAACAATTGAAAAAAATATAATTGAAAAACAATATATATATATATATATATATATATATATATATATATATATATATATATATATATATATATATATATATATATATATATATATATATATATATATATATATATATATATATATATATATATATATATATATATATATATATATATATATATATATATATATATATATATATATATATATATATATATATATATATATATATATATATATTTCAAAAATCCCGACACCTCATAGAATGTCCTTTTTACGACCCAAATACTTGATTTGGCTCAAAAATAGGTTCAATATTGGTGAAAATGCAGCTTGGCCATGCAAAATTAATTGTGTTAATGCACATTGTACAAATCAAGAAAATTGGCCGTGAAATGAATATTTGGCCGTATTCTGTCACAATGATCTTGCAGCAATGATTTTCAACTCTTCAATGACCTGTTAAAAATTATACATTTTTCGCCTGCCCCTTAAGCTTGTTTTCAAAGCGGAGGGCAAACAAACAATTTTTTTAAGCCTTATTTCTAATTATATCAACCCCAACCATATTGCCCCATAGGAATGTTACTGTCCCCGTTTCCATGAAGCAAGACTTATCAATTAACTCCCCAAGAAAGCTGGTACTTATTTTTTGCTAAAAAGATGATCTAGTGTATGCAACATTAATGTACCAAACCCTATTTCATTCATAAAATGAAGTTCTTTTACAGATAAATTTCATAAAGTAATATAACGGAGGAAAATATGAGGTTATGTCCAATATAAGCATCAAAACCTGATGGAATCAGTTGCTTGTGCCAGGAGTATTTCCCCCCATTTGCAGTGTCTGAAGTGCCATCAACACCTGTTACATCCACATTTTCTGCTGATTTTGTTCAGTTGTTTGAAATCTGGATGCATGCCTCTCAAAGACTTTTTCCAAGATATGTTTTGTCATGCCGCTTGATGCAGGTTGATGAGGGTTAGGAATGCGACTTGACTGGTTTCTGACCAACTCATACAGGTTGAGAATGGCTAGAAATGCGACTTGACTGGTTTCTGACCGACTCATCAAGCTCTGTGAGAGCATACACCGCGAGAGCATACACTTCCTTGAGTAGGATGTCAACATATTTTGAAAGAACATGAAAAAACAACTTTAGTATATGGATAGCAATGTTTTAATTTGTTGTTACTTCTTTTTAATGGGGTAATTTGTAAATTTTACAAAACATGATTGCTCTCTTATTCCATCAACCCTTGATTAAAATAAAGATTTTAGATAAACCTTGACACGTTTTAATAACATATAAAGGTCCAACACAATTCAAATTCATTGAAGAAGAAAGTTTCCCTACTTTGTAAATACAACAGTTGGCAAAATTTGACCCATGAAAATTCTGCTTTTGTAAGAAACAAATTATCCTTCTCAATGTCATAAGTTATTACAAATTTGTATATGTATGAAATGATATTAATCCGGGGCTGCTGTGCTTGTAATTTAGGCATGTGACAAATTTTGTCCACAATTTAGAGATTGAAAATACCTAAAGTTTGATCATCAATATGAATTGTTATCACACATGGGTGGCATCAGCTAATGACAGAGGCCATAGACCTCTGCCCCCTCCCTCACTTTGCAATCTGCCAGAAATTTACAGGGAATACTGTGTGTGATATATTAGTTGTATCCACCTCGTTGGCGAATAAAATGGATACCCCACTCACAATCGGGGAAATCCCATCACCACCCATTAAGTACAGTGAGCTCAGAGGGGTGGGCAAGTACAGGATTCTTATGGCACGGTATCCCATCACAGATGCAGACGTATCCCACTGCAGATATTCAGGTCTTCATAATCAACATGCTAGGCATTATAGTACACTTGAAAATTGGTAACCTTTCAATTTCAGCTGAGCTGACCCTCCAAGCCCAAGCCTGATCTAGTAGATTCAGTTTTTCAACTTTCTTCATAATCTCCGAAGAAAATGATGCCATGAGCTCAGCAAGAAAGTTAATGAAATGTATTTTTTATGAATAAAAAAACTGACTTACATTAGGCAGTTAGGCCATTCAAAATTAATTGTTGGTTTAGTGTAACTCATTTTGTTGAGAAAAAAATTGGGTAGGTAGGCAATGTTTTTTGAGCCAATATCAGGTTTTTTCATACCTTTCGTGCAATAAAAGGCTAACACTTCAGATAAGATAAAATTTCAATGTGGAACCCAACCCAGGAACCAAAATGATACAGTCTAAAATCTGCTTGCAGAAGTAGGCATGCAGACTTGCAGCACTAAAGTGCTCTCCGCAAATCACACTGCTTTCCATAGGCCCTGTAATTTGTAAAGTCCAAGTCTAACGTTAGTTGCACAAACGTCGTCCATAAACGTTTATTTTCGAATCCTTTGGAATTTTGTATCTCTCATTTTCATTACTACACCCTCCTACGACACAATGAAATGACATTTTTCTTAGTTCAGCTGAATTTCTCCTTCCGATGTCAAAATCACACAAACAACACTTGTAACTGTACCATGTACAGTACGTTGTCAAGTTGTTGCATATGTTGATGGCAGGCAGCACATGAATCGACTCACCATATCTACGTCATGTGACGTCATCAACTACCAACCCGAAGAACTGTTTTTTTTTTCTTCAAAGTTGATAGAAATGATCATTTTTTTTCCCTTGATAAAAAATATAATGGAATTTAGCAAACGAAACCTATATTTTGTAGATGAAAAGCACCTGAAAATTCCAAATATGTAAAATGGTCAATGTATTGTTGATTACTTTGTATTTCTTTAATCAAAATTCTGGGGTTACCTTTATCAAGTAATAATATGCTGCCATCTCTTATCCTAATTCGTCATGATTCATGAGATATTTTCAGCTTGTAATCAGAAAGGTTAAAAACAAAAAAATTGGCTATATTTTTAGACTTCATTAAATTAGGTGAGGAATATCATTTGTCTGGCTCAAGTTATGTTCTGGGTCTCCCCGCCCCCTCGGCTTCTCCCGGGTCCTTTTCTTTAAACGGTAGACACAAATAGGCTTTGCTAACGAGCCTGCCAAATAGCAAAACTATACAATCATCATTAAGTTTTGTTTTCGTATTCTTTTTTCATGCTATAGACAAAATTAAGTATTCCTTCAGTGGTGTGATATGATAAGTTCTAGCTACCGATTGAAATAAGTGGAAAAGGCTCAATTCTTATCAATTGTAAACTGTTGTGTGTAATAACTTCCTTCCTCGCGCTGTTTGAGCAAAAACTGGGAAAGAGCGTTTACTGACAAATATTTTCAAAATAGCAGTTGCCAGCGCACTTGAATGATACGCGCACTAATTGTGTACGCATTTCCAAAACTGAGTGATTTGCGAAGTGATCGGAATGTCATTTTTTCCGTTATTTAGATGTTTTTACGTACAAAATGTTCATCATTTCATTTGTAGATTTGTTTGAAAGATACTTTAAAGATTCAAGACGCTAATGAAATCAAAATCATAACTCGTAAGTACTTTTGATTAGGGTTTCATTTCATGGCTATGTTATGTGTTGTTGTCAGAATGGTTTTCAACGTTAAGAGTGTATTGTCTCACTCAGTATTGCAAGTAGTTTCTACTGAGTGAGGTGTTTATCTCACTAATATCAAGGTTGCTAGAAAAAATAATGAATAATTAAATATCTATTAGCATTCACCAATCAGAATGACACGCTTGGTTGCATGTAGTGGGTATTCTATCACCACTAGTGTCCTTTTATTCATTTTAAGCTACCTGATTGGCTGACAAACCTCATTTGCATAATCCTACTGTCCGATTATTACTCAACGAACGGACAGTAGCTGAAAAAATGACCAATGACAGCACTCCCAATCAATAACCGGGCAGTTACATATTCATTAGATTGACAGTTTCAAATGTGGAGTACTGGTTTTAAACTCCTACATGGCAACCACGGATTAACCCTTCAATAATAATTCTACGCACAAAAATAAATTAGGCCGAAAATACTCAATATCGGTTTCAGCAGGAACAAACTTCTTGCTGACTATGACAGATTTAAATTAAGCACCAACATACTTCAATGTGGGCAGCTTTAAATGTAAAGCAATAAATAAAAAACAAAAGCAAAATGTAAAAATTTCACTTAAACCTACAAGTTCATACTAATTCAAAAGGGCTATAATTGTTCAGTACTTGCACCATACAAGTATATTACTAGGAATGAAACATGCCACTGCCTGCTTTACTTTTTTCTAAATTCATTAGTCTTATTTTGTAACATTAGGGCCTAAGCTTTAAAGTGTTTAGGCCTACAACACAATTGGATTGCACGTACCTACACTAGGCTACACAGTACTATCGTTAGCCTAGCAGTGCATAGCTCTAGACCATAGCCCTTGACCAAAACGCTTCAAACCTTCCCATTCTGACAAATTTCAGAATATTAAATAAAAGTAGGTTCTGTTCCAATAACAACTAGGCCTGAAAGAGTTACCATTTTCCAGTATTCTTCGGCCGTGAGCTTCAAACCCTCAGCCAAACCCAACCGTACTGCACTGACAGACTGATGTTTTACTATGTACAGTGCAGTACATGTTTACAGCTGGCTTTCGGTACGAGTGTGGAGTGACATGACACTGACATAATTTTGACCTTTGTGTATTGTTTCTTGCCAAGTTAATGAAGATATGGATAAACCAGAATGTGTTTCTTCTGAAATATTGCTTTTATATTGCAAAATACAAACATTAAATTTCTAAATTGATGAATTCGCGAGTCATTTACGGGATCAAATTTTGTTTGTTGGACAAAAGTACAAATTGGTGGATTAAAAACCGTCAACATTCTCTATGTGTCGTCATATGCAAAGAAGCTGGATTGATGCATGTGCAGTACTGTGTATAAAATCCGCATGTTTCTTTATTTGAATTTGATCAAATTTTCATTATTTTTTCAGCGTTTTTCATCATATTTGGTGATAGAATAGTTCGCTTCGCCCATTATTCTTCAAACTACTTGGGCGATTCGGTTATTACTCAACAATGGGCTCGCAATTGCAGTTTATTTCGTAATTAATGAGCTGGTAACTTGCATATAGGAAGTAGTGAAAACACGCGCACGGTACGCAAAACTGAAATCCATTCTAAATATGCACGCTTTTATGCGCAGTGCAATTATATGTGTGTAGTGATACTGTAAAAGTAAACGCACGGTGAAACGAACTAAAAACAAATTCCATTCACAAAAGTTTGCCCTTTTATTTTCATTACGTGCAAAACTAGTTCCTGATTTCCTATGTCGAATTAAACTGAAAGGTTAAAAAAATCCAGTCATTGAGTTTACTAACTGCATATATATGTATATTATATGCATGCATCAGAAAAAGCAAGTACATTAAAATTGAGATTGTTATTAAAAATTACGCGCTTAACGGCATGGGGTCTAAGGGCCCGCTTGGCATTGCGATTTGAGGCATGTCGGTTCAAAATGTTCCAGTTTGACAACATATTTTCTACTTTATCATACTTTTTCCCGCGCTATCCACTCTGCCAACCACTCGAGATTTTCACATTTTCTCGTACGTTAAGTCTATTTGTATTACGCAAAACAATAGCCTACAAAACAAGAGTGTAAGAGTGTATAGCATCGGTAGCATGTATGTAATTAGATGGAAGACCAACTCATAAGTGATGCTAATAAATGATGATTAATTCATCGAATACTCAAATAACATTGGAAAATTGAAGAAAATGCCGTTATCCTGAACTCAACATGCGTAATATGCATAGAAATCCATGGCATACGTAAGGACATTTTGTTAACCTGACTTAGCATACCTTCACTATGGATATTTTAGAGGCCATGGCACCCAAAACTCACCCCTTGATCCACCCATGTCGACCATGACCATCGATTACAACTATCAATCATGACCATCGATTATGATATATGGAACGTCGAATGCCGGACGAAACATGTGAAGTTGCAAAATCAACTGGCAGCAGCTTTACGTCAGTCCGGAAGCATGACTATTAATAGGAACGTCTATAACACACGAGAATATTGAAGTCAGCAGCCATATTGTTTAGATGTTGCAATAAAATGTCATAGTTTCTCATTTATGTACTTGAAATATTAAAAATCATTGTCTTGAAAAACATTTGAATTTTAAAAATGGCCGTGGCCGTGTTGTGCCTAAAAACCTAGCTCTATTATCTTATAATATTTCGACCACGGCGTGGTGAACATATTAAACGGGAGTGGAAAAGTTGTAGCCATGACAGTAATGAAGCATTTTAACTTTCCCCTACAAAAGATATTTTTTCCCAGACGTATTTTAAATTTGAATTATGTAACATTGCATTAAGGCATTAACATTAGGATAGCAAAGGATCATGGTAAATATCACGAAATGGCGGCTTCCATGTAGCAAAATGTTCCCATTTTAGGAACATTTCTGTTCCTATTAATAGGCATGCTACCTGACTGTACGTATTGGATGGTTAAGCTTTGCAAAGTGTAACGCTGGTTCAAACGTTAACATTTAAAAGCTACGGTAATTTAATTTGGCAACATATGTATAGGAGAATAGGTAGCTCAGCTGGCAGAGCGCACGGCTGAGATGCTGGAGGTCCCTCGGTCAGGTCTAACTCGATTTTTCCACAGATATATGCAGACATATACGCCGAACATCAAAGCGGAATCATTTCGTCTGCAGCTCCTGCTCCTCATTCAACTAACAATGGAATGAATGGACGTTAAGTTGCTGGTCCCGACGGCAGGAGAGTCACGAAGAGAAGAGAAGCGTGAAAACGCGGTGTTTATTCCCTTTCCTTTCAAGTACTAAGTTCATGTACGCCCATAGGCAGCCGGAGAACTGTAGAGCGCACTTGAATAGTTTTTAAAGTAGAAAATTCGCCATATAAATTCCATATGTTATATTATATTATATATTGAAATTTACCGCTTTTAAAGCTTAACCACTCAATACAGTAAATTTGTAGAGACTCCAAAATAATCCGCAAAGCGTTTTGACGCACGTGGAGAGCTACAAAACTTTGCTAACATCAATAATTATCTAAGATTTATAATCAATACTTAGATTATCGTTGATCTATACATTATTTCAATATTACGAAAATGTCTTAAGCTTTCAAAGAATCGTTGTTCAAGATCGTTCTTAGATGTCGTACTGCTAAGCCATGCCATCACAACACGATATCATATTCCAAGCCGTGTATATTTGACAATGGTTGAGCATTAAGAGCAGTAACTTTGTATTGTGTGACGAAATTAAGTCACAGTAGCTTTTGAATGCTTAAATTTTGAACCAGCGTTACGCAGATTTGCAAAGCTTAACTATTCTTTCGATTTGGTGACGAAATTATGTGACGATGATGCAATTTAAGAGAAGAATATGACATAATTGTATCATCCATAATATTACAATGTCATATGTTGTTGTCCTTCGGGTTTAAATACGAAAAACTGAAGCTTCAGTACCAGGAATGTTAAAATTGCCATGACAAATCCAAAAATTCAGACAATTGTTTTTGTATCAGAATGATCTTCAAATATTGCAATTGGAAACAGGGAAATTAAAATGTAATCCTGGTATAACGTGTTTTAATTGCATGGCATTCTTACTGTATCAGATATTTTAGAAGCCTGTTTTCGGGCTATTTCATAATAATACAATGGATCATAATCTAGTGTAGGCTATAGGCTTAACGATAGCAGTATCAAAGATGAATAATTATCAGCTCTATCCGTGCCCAGCAAGCCTTTAGTATGGACTTGTTCGATCCTTTTTGAGAATAATCCCTTTTTCTTTGTGCATGTGTAATCAGGTTAAACAAACTGATTTGTTGTATTTTACAATCATGATTTCGGAATTCTTTATTATTTTAGATGGTCGTGGTTGAAACAATTTTAAATGATATGAAATGTGTGTGAAACGATTTGACGATGGAAATTATGATCTGACCAAGGATGTAGGATGTCATCATCTGTATGTCTGCATCTGATGGTAGAGAGGAAATGAAGAAATATGACCGACATCACTCATTCCAAAGGTTTAGATATTACTGAATAATTCCAAATTATGGTTGCAACAAGATAATGGAATGTTTCGTTGGATTGTATATACACCATCTAAAAACACTCAATTTGAATTAGGATATGTTTTTTTGACATGGTGACATCCTAGTGATTTCGGATTATTTGTATGGAATTTAGTGGACGTTCATGTTATATAAAGAGAACCAAAAAAATTTACATTCCTTTTACAATTCTTTGTGTATGTTATTGATATATCTCGGAGATTTTGTGACTTGTAACTTCTCAGCCTTTTGGATATGACGGAGAGCGCTAATACAGAGTGTTGTAAAGTTACTGTGATTTACCTTTGTTTAAATTATTTGAAGTGATGACAAAGTGTGTTATGATTTATCATGGAAATCATCATCTGATCAAGAATGTCGTCTACCTGATCTTATCGTAGAGGAGAAATATTACTGACATCACTCATTCCAAAGGTTTAAATATTATTGAATAATTTGTTCAGTTTGAATCAGAATATGTTATTTATATAGTGATATCCTAAAGATTTTGGATTATTTGTATGTTAAAAGAGTTTGTGCATGCATGTTCATCTTATATGAAGAGAACAAAAACACAAAAATGGTACTTCAGAAGATAATGTTCAAATAGCTTGTTCGGAAATATTAAAGTTTAAAGCTCTATCAGATTTGTGAAAATGACTGAAATCAGACTTTCGGTGACATCACATCCCTTTCACAAGTCTTTGTATTCATTTATCTCGGAAATTTTGTGTTTTATAACCGATAGATATGTCAGAGATTACTAAAACAAAGTCTTGTAAAATTATATGTGATTTATCGAAGAAGTAAAAAATCATTTAGTAAGAAAAGTTAATCAATTATCAATACAACAAATGTTACATTGTCATATATATTGTCATAAAGTCATATACATACAAACTTGTTACAACTTTAAAATTTATATTTTTAGAACGGAACAATAAATCACATTGTTCTTTAAACCACAACTGATTATGTTTTTTCTAAAGATGATGCTGACAACTTACTAATATTATCCTTTTCAGTTTCACCAGTGGGTTTGGATATTATTTGTGTAAGCGCAACCTTCGTTGGTTGTTGGTTTGGTGATTATCGGTAACGATAATTTTCAATGGCAGCGGTATAGCGCATCGTTATAGAATGCAGTAGTAGCTATCTATGTCTGGAAATTGCCGTAAATAATGTAAAAATTAACCATTGTAGATCTAGTCATCGAGCACTTAACTATTTATAGCTACATAATATATAAAGCAATTTGAAGCAAACTGAAAACTTGCCCCAATTACAAATGATCTTCGATTTTTCTTTTTCTTAAATCCGAAAATAGTACATCATAATTTCTAAACAATGTTTTTTCTCCCCTTGCTGGAAAAAGCTACGTAAGTGATTTGAAAGTTTGGTTACCATTGGAAGGTTTTTCAACATAAATGTTGGGTTTAATAGATTAAATGTTTTAATGTTGGTATGTTTTACTTTGAATTGCTTGATATTTCTGTTTTCTAATTTGCTGTTGTTAACGAGCTATGAAATAAAATTGATTAGTCGTCGCTTGACATTGGAGGACTTTATCTACAGCTGCAAAATCTTCATTGGCTACCTGTCTTATATAGAATTAAATTTAAAATTTTAATACTCATTTTCAAATCCCTTCATAACATGGCCCCGTTATATCTGACCGAAATGTTTCATTATAAACAAAATAGTTACCGCCTTCGCTCTCAAAACCACCTCATCCTTTATGTTCCAAAAAGTAAACTTACATATAGCGATCGCTCTTTGCAAATATTTGGCCCAAAACGTTAGAATGACTTACCTCTTTTAATCAAATCTGCTCAATCCCTTAAACAATTCCACACCTTGCGTAAGACTCACTTATTTAATTGTGCTTTCAAGTCCTCTTCATAATTTTCTTGTTCTTTGTTTTTCTTTATATTTCATGCTCATCTTATTTACACATTTGTATTTATTTTCTTT
>JAIGNY010001488.1:250000-355000 GCA_020152595.1 Chiridota heheva | reverse complement strand
TAAGCATATCTGTCCCCCTAAAAAAAATATTAAGGAAATGTCCTCAGTCCCCCCTGACCAGGTATCGCCGACTATGCCTGTCACCTTAAATACACAAAAACTTATAAACTGTCTTAAAAGTAACAATCAGAATACAAAAAATATTGTTTAACAAATTCGTCATAAGATCTACATGTATACAAAAGAATATTCATCATTTATAGCCACATTTTATAGATTAATATATGTCAGGTTGAACAATTGAACTCGATCAAATTTCATGCATTTATGATTTTTTTTAAACAAAAACGACATCATAGATCTACGACCAACAAAAATGAACAAATGTAATTTTAAAGATCAACATTAAGTGTGAATAGTGTCTGGAACTTTTTGTTGTTGTATTTTACTGAAATGATGTTAACAGTGGAACACTACTAAACTTAAAATTTCAAAATTCTGAAACAATTGGTCATTATTAAAACAACAAATTTACATTACGTATATTTGGTGGATCATTATAAGAGTGCAACATATCGCGATTTGAAAGTATCTGGATATCCTTGTATTACTTCAGTACTTTCGATAGCAAACAATAAAGTCAAAGAGTTTAAGGTCACATGAGCTTTAGTTTATAAAGTCGGACATCTCAAGCACCTTTCACCTAATACACACAAACTAATGAACTGTCTTGTAAATAACAATCGGAAGAAAAAAAATGTTTAACAATTTCGTCATACGACCTATATGTTTATAGAAATTATTTATCATCTAGAGCCACATTTTAGATGAACTAATGTTAGGTAATATAAACAATTGATTCGATACCGTGAATAGTGTCCCAACCAAATTTCTTGTATTATACTGAAATGATATTAACAGCGAAATTCAATACTTGCAATTTCAAAATTCTGAAACAATTGTTTATCATTAAGACAACAAATTGACATTACGTATAACATATATGGTTGATTATTATAAGAGTGCAATATCGCGAATTGAAAGTATTCGGAAATCCCTATATTACTTCAATACTTCCGATAGCAAAGAACAAAGGCAATGAATTGAAACTTAAGTCACATTAGATTAGAGTTTATAATATCTTCTCTCTAACATGTCCCTGGTAAACGCATCCTTTAGCCTAGACCTAATACACATGTCTAATGAACTGTATGCTTAGTAAAAATTATACAAATTTAGCGTTAAACATGGGCGAGATTTTGTTTTAACGAGACGGGCGACGGTGGGGTGGGAGTGGGGTGAATGGGGGGGGGGCATAACAATATTTTTTCGATATCATGAACCATATTGTAAATTGTACAATTGTATTTGATCTAGCTCACAAAAATAGCAAGAAAAAAACTAGAGCAAAAATATTTGGGATGACCTCCTTTGTCTCCCTATTGTATTTTTAATTGATTTTTTATTTATCTCATGTGAGATCGGGCTTCGGCAGGGTTTACGGAACAGGATCCGATGCATCCTTATAGCACTTCTACCTGAAATTCTTTTGATTTTGCACTTAAAATCATTGTTGATTTCAGAATGTCTTTTCATATTGGTTGGAATAATGGTCAAGTTAAACAATTTTCGGCTTAATTTGTCAACGTTTTTACAAACAATTTTTTTGAGGAGGAATTTATGATAAGAGAAGGAGATATATACCCTCCTCTCTTACTAACTTATTAGTAAATACATCTATTTATCGTTTCGATCAACGCTTATGATGTTTAAGCAGCCAAATAGACTTATTTGATGCGTTTATATATATTTCGATAAAGTGTTACTAGACTGCTAGAGCAGATAAATTACATGAAAGTTTAAATGTTATTTTCAAACCTTATCATATAGAATGAAATTAAAGATTTGGTGACAACATACTCTTTTTAAAAGTGAAACATACATGTTGTGACGCAAAAATGTTCATACCATTAAATCAAACATGGAGTCTCTGTACAACACCATGTCTAAAAATGCAAACAAAATTGATTTAATGTGAATGAGCCGATTGTGTACATCTAGGTTATAAGCAGCAAAGCGGATGACCCGGAAGGGTAAACTGAATGTAAACGAAAATTTAACGTTATTTAAGTTATAATAGTCATGGATCCATCCCATCACTAGAAATGCAGTAGTTGTTTAGATGACCATCCTTTTTTCATTGCAGATAAACCCGAACAACGTAACTTTGATTAAATTTAGAGAGGCCTTCTGATGGCCCGTCATATGAGTTTTAACACTTTCTAGGGGTGATAGTACCTATCATCTACCTACTGTGGTATTGCGGTTATCATACCTGTCTACAGACCACGAGGCCCTAGGTTCGAGCCTGGGTTGGGTATACACGTCAGTGTACCACAACTGGTTATCAAAGGCCGTGGGCATTGACTTGGTTGTGTTCTCGTCCGGGTCGTATTAAGCGTTTCGTGATAGCATTGTTTTTATCATAACCGAATACGCAGGCGACGACCCCGTCATTGTAATTGTGTGTTCACTCGTCGTCGTCGTCGACAGTACCTTAACTAGATTTCCCTATTCTTACATCATTCTTGCCTAACTTTTACTGCATGGTGAAAGCATTGGCAACCTAACAAAAAAGATAACCCCGTTGATTTTATTGACTTTTTGGCCAATGCATCCATACGCGTTGCTCAGATTTACTCAATATCTTTACCAGTGTATGCATCTTGCCCCTCCCAAAGTCGTGCGCTGATGCATGGGTGCACTCAATGTCAAGAGGCATCAGGCTGACACGTTCAAATCACGAGATCAAGCTTTGGATTAGAAATGTGTCTTATTCTGATCTCTGGCATGATTACAAAATGCCTCGGAGAATGGGTAGTAGCTCCTCTTTGGGAGAAGTTTATGAAGATACAGACTGGCAGGCGGGTTCCTAAAAAATGCAACGCATCTCCCTCAATTATTGTTCAGTGTTACTTAAACGATTGTTCAGTGGGTAAGGATTTTAACAGAATACAAAATGGTGAAGAAACAACTTCAATTCTTATTCCGTTAAGGAGATATTCAAATTTCAGTTGATGTCTCATCTGTGTAGGAAGGACGGGTGTTGTATACGTCTACTGTAAAAGGTTGGCGCCCTTATTCTCACATTCTTAACTATTGTTAATGCACTTTGAAGAAAATTGATTTAACTTTTGTACTATTTAAATTATTTTACCTCAAACTTTTTGGCGTGGTAATGTATAATTACCCATACTGGTTTAAAAATTTAATCTAATGCATAACATAATGTCAGAAAAATATGTAAAGACTGAGGAATTTGAGATTGTGATGTCATAACTAATTTGATTTTAGTCGTTCTAAATAAATGATACAGCACTTTAAGCTTAAATATCTAACGGAATAAGATTGTTGAATGCTTTCTTCACATTCTTGTTTCTTTTCAAGTCCTCTTTCATATAAGATGGACTTGCTTGATCACTACATTAATCCTTAAAAAAAACATAACCTTTAAAAGAGACATATCGCCCGGTTTTTTTTTTTTTTTTCAAACAGTGTGGTAGAGTATTATAAATCATGTGAAGAAATTTGTACATCAAATAAAATAATTTAGCATATATTTATATTTATAACAACATTAAGTATCTTTATATAAACTGAC
The DNA here is from genome assembly GCA_020152595.1 of Chiridota heheva. Classification (NCBI taxonomy): domain Eukaryota; kingdom Metazoa; phylum Echinodermata; class Holothuroidea; order Apodida; family Chiridotidae; genus Chiridota; species Chiridota heheva. The sequence goes on along the minus strand of JAIGNY010001488.1, from coordinate 351,399 downwards.
ATGGGGGCAGCCATTTTGTTCATACACCCTCTAATAAATATCATTCACCCAGTACAAACACTATTTCTTTATAATCTATTTCAAATTGTCTAACTTCTAAGAAATAATTTTTCTTTTGCATGGGTCTATGAATTTTAAAGAGAATTTTAAAGAAATACATTATTTGTGCTAGTACATAGGGCAAATTATGTCATCATTGACATGACTTTAACACAAAATGGCAGCATCTCATGTTACAACTTCAAACTTTGATAACTTGAGAATGGAAAATATTTTATAATGGGGTTTTTGGTAGTTGTTTTGTTTTTATTATATTAAACTAGAATATTTAACTTTATGTCTCCTTCAATCAAATTTGTACTACACAATTGCAATCGCAATTCCTAGTTTAAGCTCCATGGTTTACATATGGAGGATGAAAAGTACTCTGAATGTGCAAGTATAAATGCTAATCGTGAGTAATCGTTCATATTTTCAAATGACTTGATTTTCGTAAACTTTATTTGATTTTTTTACCGTGCACTAAATTTATTTAATGTTCTGTATATGTTGAGGTTTCATACCTTCATACTTAACTTGATTTTAGATTATAAAAAAAGTACATAGGCTTAACTTGACAAAATAAATCTCACCAATCGAAGTCGAGAAAAAAAAATGAACCATTGTACATCCTTCTTAATTTCACGTAAAATATAATAACTTGTAGTATCAGAAAAACTGTCCCTTTCCTTATATAAATCTCTTCTTAATCCAGAGATATAATTGTTTTCAAGATTGCAACTGATTCTTTCTTACAGAACATATATCTTCAATTTATTACAAATTCTAAAGACATGCTCTAAACCACTTATATCTGTAAGCAGGTAAAATCAATTAAATAAGCAGACTTATGCGCCAAAAGGATTACAACATCTCGGCCGCAAGATTTGTTGCGCCCCGAACAAGAAAAATAGTTTTGATGTTTTTTGTACTTGTTTGGCACTAAAATCGGAAACCACAGTACTGGTAAACTATGTTAGTGATCTGGGAAGAATTTCCCTCCATCCTCCCTGTCCTTAAACTTTGATGTTTTTTCACGCCAAGAAATCTCAATTCTAAGTTGTATCATCATTTGTCCTGATTAACGTGCTGATTAACGAACGCTTATTTTTGATAGTATCATTTTCTGTATGAAGACTTGGAAATATGAATTCCTGATATTAATAACTTGACCTCATATTATGATGTCACTCAAACGGATGTTATCTTAATATTGGGATGTCCCTCTTTGATTAATAAAAACAGATATATAGGATTCACCAATACCGGGGATTTCTGAAGAAAAAGATATTATAGTCCAATGATTCATCCAGAATATTATCGTGGGAAATTTTGTAAATGTTTTCCCCGTAAATTGAACGTCATAAATTCTACATTTATTTTTGGGAATTCTTTTTCAGGTTGTGATGCGGCAGAATTGTGATCAGTTTGTTTTCTCCGCAATTTATTCACTTTCTTTCTTGTTCAAAAAATGTACGGGAAAATGAACAATTAAAGACAATAATACAGCATTGATTGAATGGGGTAAACAATATAAAGATTGTTAATAAGTTACTAACACAGAGCCCATGCACGTAGCCAGGATATTCCATAGGGGATGCGCGCACCCATCGCACCCACTTCCTATGGTCCTTGAGCACACATATAGGAACAAGAAACATGCACAAGAACTAGGTAAAATTCGTCAATGTCATTCCAAACTTCGTTCCTAAGATCATTTATGGTAGAATTAAAACCTCATGAAGGCACAAGAGCATTCCCCACAATATGATCCGGCTAGCGTCCAAAAAAGGAATTGTGTGAATAGTGGGGGTGGGGGTGGTGGAGGGGGAAATGACTTTCATAATGTTAGTTCAGAAAGTCGAGTGTGAAAGACGCCCATTCCACACTGTGGCCACTCCACTGAATTCCCCCCCTGACTTTCCACCCACCCAGGGGCGGACTGGCCGTCGGAAAATTCGGAACTTTCCCGATGGCTGGCTCGAAAGTGGCCTGGGGCATGCATGGCCTGTAAAAACGAATAATGAACAAAAAGATAAATAAATAAGGCCAAATCCAAGCTAGGCTGCTATGAGCCAAAATTCTCGGAGTCCTTTTTTTTAGAGCTAGTAAATCTTGAAAATAATCCATTTAGTTATAGCTAGGCTGCTATAAGTCAAAATCTTTTAATGTCTCTAGCTTCAGGTTTTTTTGTCTTTTTCCTAACTCTAAACAAGGGTTCTGCCCCTGGACCCCGCTGGGGGTCAACCCAGTTCTGGTTTTGATCTGGTTTGTATTTCCCGATCTGCTTTAACCTGCCAATCTGTCCCTGCGTCTACCCCCATTGGTCAAAAGTATAGAAAAAAAGTGTTTATTTCACAAAAATAAAGATTAATTTCAATTTGATACATTTCAGGAAATAAGGATGATTTTTGAATAATAAATAGGTATATGATATAAATGGTTTTTAGATATCCTCTTACTATAGTATAAAATTGCTGGCAGATGGTGGAATATATGCCTTTATATCATCAACGACGACGTTAAGCGCGAGATGTAGCCGGATGCTCACAAATGAAAAATGTTTTTCGTTTAATTGCTTCCTTGATCATATTCTTTCTTCAGTTGTTTGTTGATACAGAATGTGGAAAGTCCTGACAGCAATAAAAGTAACGTGATGCAGAGAGCGCTCTGCCACGCAAAACCCGGCATCCAAAAATAGATCAATACCAGAAATACGCCTAATTCCGGAAATTAGTGTCTGCTTTGTTCCAAAAAATACCGAAATCGCATGTTGATGAATAATCAAAACATGTACTAAAAAGGACAACATTCTGGGAAGAGTCTCCAAAATAGAATAGAGAAAGTAAATTTCTAAATTTTTGTAAAATGAAATGTCAAGGTACTAGGCAAATAAATAACGCGTAAGTATATACGTGTCATTTTGTCATTCAAGACTAGGAAAATTTAGGAGATTTTTAATCATTGACTGGTTTCTAAAGAAAACTACAATTTTGGGAATACTACATTTAACAGTTTAATCTAAATCTTGAAATTAATCTTATTTCAGCTGTAAAAAAGGGAAAAGATAACAACCTGCTGGACAGTGGCATTCCCTCCCCTCCCCCCGACACTAAATAATAGTTTGGCGTACATGTTAAACGTTTCTGTCAAACAAGGAAAAATCCTTTAGCCGACATTTCATTAGGACAAAATGCTTTAAAGGAGCTGGCTGCCTAAAGTGAAGGCGTATTTTTTCTCAAATATTTGAAAACCTTTTTCATGCACGTGATGGTACTGAAAACCTTTGCTACGAGTAACGATAAGAGTATCAAAACTAGACCTGGGTTATTTTAAAGCTCCCTTGACTTAGCAAAAACGACACCCTCACTTTCGACCGAGAACTCCTTTAATCATTTCCGGTGCTCTTCGGGCTGTCGCAAAAGATGAGAAAAAAAAGAAAAAGAACTAGCTGAAATTTTATTGAAGAAGACGGAAAAGGGAAGATGTTGTACAATTATCAGTTTCATCATTTTGAGGTTTTCCCTCTTTTGTTGTTTATGATGACGTTTGAGCGTTCTTGGAGGCACCGTTGAAAGTTTTCACTAAAGATGTTTATCTTTAAATGAATTTTTCCATCTGTTCTAGAAAATCACCAACAAAAATTGATATTTGACTAAGGCTGAACTAAGTAATAAGGTAATCATGTTATATGTAGAACATGATGATCTAGCGGCCGCATCAAAAACTTGTCCAATTTGGGGACTATGCAATATCTCTCCTTCAGATTGTAAAAACCCACAAAGTAATATCGCCTTTTAAGCACTAGAATTTGATCTTGTTAATAACAACAAGCCGGTATTTACCACAAACCGGCAGAGCTTGAAAACTGTGCCTTGTAATTTATTGCACGAGTAAGCAAGTAATGCAAATCGGAACCGGGGTATGTAGTATGATCACTCGACCAGTTTCCTTTCAATGATCGGGTGTTTAGGAAACATTTTTAATGCGGCCATACGAACGTAATGTATAATGAGATCAAACAATCTTTCACAAAATGAAGAACGAAGATATTTATTCGATTGACAGAACCTCTTCAAGATAGAGGAAAAACATGAGCTGAATAAAACAGACAATTATGCATGAACGGCAACTTTTAATTTCATCAATCAAACTAATTGGAAATTGTATATGTATAAAGTAAGCAACGATGAAAGTAAAAGCTAATGTATATTGTAAATGTGTCAATAACACGAGCCTTTGTAAACATTACAATCTAATGTAGTTACCATGAGAACCTGAATTAGATCTCCAGTTTCAAAAGTCTGAAATAATTCAGTAATTAGATTGAAAACAATGTTGCATCTTAAACAAATTTGTAAAACTGAAAATGTTAAATGTTTCTGTCAAACAGCGGAAATTCCTACAGACAACTTTTCACGAGGAAGAAATGTTTTGCACCGACATTTCTTTACTTGGAGGATTACTCTCGTCAAGTGTATCAAACACAGCTTTGGTTATGTCATCAATTTTCATGTGTGGATGAATATCAATGGTCACACCAGCATTACTACACAACTCCAGCAGTTCCTCAACGTTAGACTTCGATAAACGTAAATACCGACAATGTAGCATCTCCAAAGGATCAAATTCGGACAGTTGACGCTGACGAGCGATCGCAGGTAGTTTTCGCATGAGGAGTTCTTTGGCTAACTCTTGGAAATGACTTCGTCGAGAGTGGATTCCGCTGGAAGGTGCGAAACTTTGCGCGGCACTCGCGGAAAGAGCCTCGAGTTCGGCAATGGTTTCCGCAGCAAGGTCGTCACCTTTAGATGCAATGTTAGCATAACTTGTATGAGACGCTTGACCTATACGCAAGAAAAGAAGGATGAAAAGTTGTAGCTTATGTTAAGAGGTAAAATCATCGACTGCGAATGGTGAAAACAGTTGAAATCATGTGAATGAAGCTGAATGCCACTATTGCCACACATTTCTAAATAAACTGGGTTTGGCAGCGAATTACACATAAATCTATGCTACCGTTGGGAAACAAAATAAGATTTTTAAACAAGTTGCTAACTATGGAAATTATTATTCACCTGTTCACACAAGGAGAAAACCATAGAAATTAAGGATTTTTGTACGAAAACTTTACGAACTGATAATTCGTTGCTAATCACAGTTTAATTGATCAATTTTGCTTGCCAAACATTGTGGACATAATCGGCCAATTTGTTGTTCAAAACCCAAAAGCCTTTGTTTGTAATTTTTTATAAAGTAAATTTCTTCCTCGAGACATCCTTGTCAGTGATTTTCAAACATTATATTTATCATTATTCTTTATCTTGTATGCCATATAGCAACTGTACTTACTCATATCACTTCCGGTAATGCCGGCGACCTGACGTTTTGACGTGCTTTTTTCTTTATGAACAACCTTCACATTCGGCACAGGTTGCTTCTGATGGTGCACTTCATGGATGTTGCCTGGCTCAATTAGTAGCACATGGTCTGTACTTGAGGGAGGTGAAACGTCTTCTATAATTAAATCATTCGCATTTTTGCTTGCTATGTATTTTCCCCTTTCCTTCTCAAGTGGAGCTGTTGGGAAGTATAAGGATACAATTATACAAACACTTGCTTTCTTGCATGCTTTCTAGTGACTTTAGAGTAAAGAAAATGATTATCAAGCAATCGATCAATGACCAGTTTCGAGTTAATCTAAACAACCTCTTGCCTTGCTAAAACTTGTTTACATCGTGAAATTTAACAAGTTTGTCAAAACCATCTAAGCGAAGTTTTGACCTTTACGATTTTCTACGCCAGTCATCAACACTTATCGTTTCCTATAGTTTTCCCATACGATAACGTAGAACAACGTTACAACATACTGTTCATGAAAATGGCATTTAATTTTTCACATGATTTTACCTATCGTGAGAAGAGCGCAAAATACATTTACAATGCACATTATTTATACACAAATCTAAAACAATAATGCGCCCATGTCAATCATGTGATTTGTTTATTATTTTCACCATGCCTAATCAATGATTTTTAATTGATCTGACATTCACATTTGACAAAGATCAATAACAAAAGCAATTTCAGTCTATACCTTCAACAATGCCGTTCTGGTTGCCTTTTTTCGTTGAACCCTTCTTGATCTTGACTGTTACGTTGAGAGCTCGAGTAACAGCTTCACCATTTTTGTTAGAATTACCGTTCTGGTGCGGCTTCAGACTGTCCTTGCTAGCATTGTTGGTATGAACAATCTGTTTTGATTCCCACTCGCTGGATCTGACAGCAACAACTCTGTTAGACGGATTCTTACCGTCCTTTGAAGGTCCCTTTGTGATCATTTCTTTTGAGAGGGAGCGTCTTCGAGGACCCATGTCGAAAGGCGCTTCGAGCATGGATTTATGGGACGCATTATGCGAGTTGCCCACTTGCTCTTGAAAAGAATGCCGACGAGACGTTGTTGTCATTCCATTCGGGTGGTGGTCAGAGGCAGCGTTGTGATCAGTGTGGTTTAAAAGGCGATCGTGATAGTTCGGTGTCAAGTGCGTCATGCGATGAATGCAGCCAACGGGACGAAAATTATTGTCTTTGTCGAAGTCAACAAAGTGACGACGATTCTTATCATGACTAAAATGATAAAAGAAATACGAGGAGAGGCACATGAAATATGATGTAACTTGACGTTACCATTGTATAAAAATTAAAGCCTGAACAGGAACACGGGGCGTCAAGTCATAAATCTGCCCAGTACCTACCAATTCAAGGACATTGTAATAGACATAATTAACCAGCATATTTATACGGAAGTAAAACAAGGTTCATTAGCAATTTTCATATAATTTGGAGCAAGAAGTACTTTTACCCATTGTTTTGTTATTATTTAAATTTAATAAAATAAAACAAAAGTGGAAGACACAAGTCTCTCCCAGAACCCACCCAGTAGCACCGCTTCTGTTTTACTGATTGTACAGTGACATTTGAAATCGGATTACTGATAACAATTTTTTATTACTTGTCCCACTAGTAAAAATTTCTTTAAAAAGTAACGGCAAGGGATGGATAAATGATTTTCAGTAAAGGAGAGTTGTATTTGATTTAACGGAACGAAAAAATGAGCAAGGTGCAAATATTTTCCAAAATTGATCTTCAAATTAAATTTTTGAGGTTGCAATTTGTTTATCCTTTCAGAGATAACGCTTTGCATTTGTCAGATGTCACATCGCGTTGAATGTCCACGTATCACAATAATATAGATGGATAGTCAAATCGGCACTAAAGCGACATTCATAAACGAACCACACATTGACTGCAGATTTTGTATCTGCTCTTCTTGGTTAACGGCAGTCTGTGGACAGTCTGTCAAACACGTTAGAGGCTGGAGAATGGCACAAGTAAACTTTTGTTCAAATAAACTAATTATAATACTAAACTGCTAAAACTGTTTATTTTGTTTGCCATTTCTTTGTGCAAACTAGAAACGTTCATACTGCCTATTATGCACTGGTGTACATTATATGTTATAGTATGAAAGTATGAAAATTAAAATCACTAGATGACAAAGGTCATCAACATTAGATGAACTTTCATACAAGAAGCACACATCGACCGCTGATTTCGTATCTAATTTTCTTGGTTATCATGCAATTTTTCATAATATTGCAAAACATTGCAGATGTCACATTGCATACTTTTTTATCCTGCATTATATCAGCACATCAGTATTCAACATATAATATACAACCTTCTACTTTGAACCAAGAAACTGCAATATTATGCATTTTGGACAAATTGCAATGCTGAACAGGAAGTGTAGATATAAGTGCAAAATCTGCGTGGTTCCTGTACGAATTTCACCAAATGTCAATGTCTCTTCTAAAATGGATGATTTTTTGTGTGAAGTTGTTTGTTTGTGTACTTTTGATCCTAATCGTTTACATATAGTAGCCTACTGTACATGAGGCAGTCAGTAGCCTGTGTGTTTTTGTAGTTTGAACAAAAAACCCGAAGACAAAAATAGAAGAAATGCACAGATAGGCCAATTTAAAAAAAAAGAGTAAAATAATGAAATAATACAGGATCGAAATGTATTATTATGACCAATTATAATGCTTAAGAAGAAGAGTAGATACAAATGCAAAATTTGCGGTCAATCTCAGAATGTGTGATTCCTGTATAACTTTCACTAAATGTCCCTTTAAATGGTGGATGGTTTTTCTTATCTGTCCCTGTTACTTTGCATCCTTTTTTTTATCCTGATCTATTATATACAATATCCATCATGTATGTAAGAGGTAAGTTTTAATCTTTTACACACACAAACGGAGACAAAAATATCAAAAAGAGCAGATACGAATATAAAAAAAGGTAATAACATAGGGTCGAAATGTAATATTATGAACAATCAGTGCTAAACAGTAGATACAAGTGCAAAATATGCGTACAATGTGTTGTTCTAATGTGGATGACTTTTCATCTAACGCTGTTACTTTTCTTCTGTTGCAACTGATCGATTATGTGCATACGAGACAGTATGTAATTTTCAAATTTGAACAGGGAAACCAAAAATGCCTTTTCATCCAGATCGATTATAAAATGCACTTCAGTGCATAAGAGGCAGCACGTAAAAATAAATCGATTATAAAATGTACTTCAGTGCATAAGAGGGAGCACGTAAAAATAAATAGGCGGATAGGCGTATTAACAAAAAAGGAGGGGTACTAACTTAGGGCCGAAATGCACTATTATTAAGAATTGCAATGCTAGACAAGAAGAGTAGATAAAGGTGCAAAATATGCGGTCAATGTGCAATTTCTGTATAGATTTCACCAAATGTCCCATCCAATGTAGATGATTTTTTTCATCTGCCCCTTCTACTTTGCATACTTTTCATCCAGATGGATTATATAATGTAATGTACATCAGTGCATAAGAGGCAGCAGATAAAAATAAATGAGCATATGGGCGTATTAACAAAATAAGGAGGGGGTACTACAGTGACTTAGCACCGAAATACAATACTATTAACAATTGTAATGCTGGACAAGATGAGTAGATACAAGTGCAAAATCTACGGTCAGTGTCAATTTGTGGCTCCTGTATAGAATTCACCAAATGTCCCATCCAATGTGGATGACATTTTGATCTGACGCTGTAACTTTACTTCTGTTGCTACTAATCGATTATATAATGTACATCAATGCATGAGAGGCAGTATGTAATGTTCTAGTTTGACAAAAAAAAAACGAATCCAGAAAAAGAAAGAATAAGCATATAGACGTTTTTAAAAACAGGGTAAAAACATAGGGCCCAAATGCAACACTATGAACAATCGCAATGCTAAACACGAAGAGTAGATACAAATGCAAAATCTGCTGTCAGTGTGAGTGTTCTTTTACACACACAACCCGGAGACAAAAATATAAAAAAAGAGCAGATACGCCTAATAACATAGGGTCGAAATGTAATATTATGAACAATCATAGTACTAAACAGTAGATACAAGTGCAAAATATGGTTTGCTTATTTTCTTTATCCCGTTTATATACAGTACTGTTCATAAGGCGGTATGTGTTCTTGTGTTTTGAACAAAACACCCGAAGATAAAAATAGAACAAATGAGCAGATTTAATAAAAAGAAAAGAATTATAACATGGGGTAGAAATGTAATATTATGAATAATTGCAATGTTAAACACGAAGAGTGGATATAAATGCAAAATTATAAGTATTTAAAAAAACAATTTTTACCAAATGTCTTTTCTAATGTGGATGATTTTTTATCTGACACTGTTAGTTTGCATCCTTTTTGTCCTGATCTATTATGTACATCATGTGCATAAGATGTACTTTCTATTCTTTAGTTTGAACAACAACCTAAAGACAAAAAATGAGCAGATATGCATTTTTAAAAAAGAAAAGGGTAATAACATAGGATCAAAATGTAATTTACAAAAATCTGCGGTCAGTGTGAGTGTGTGGTTCCTGTATAGATTTCACTAAATGTCTCAACCAATGTGGAATGACTTTTTCATATGACGCTGTTACTTTACTCTTGTTACTACTGATCAATTACATAATGCACATCAGTGCAAAGGAGGCAGTGTATAATCTTTTAGTTTGAACTAAGAAACAAAACAAAAAAAATCATCCAGATCTATTATATAATGTATAGTATAATGCATAGTAGCCTATTTAATTTTCTAGTCTGCACAAAGAAACTGCAAACACTAATATTTAAAACAAATGAACAGATAGGCTTATTTGAAGATTAAAAGTTTAATTGACCATTCTCCAACCTGTAAGATATTTAATCTGAATAGAATTACACTGAATATTACTCTATAAAATAGGATCTTACCCATGGCCGTGATGCCTGTACGCGTTGTAGGATTTCCCTCCTTTGTCGGAATTCTTGATAGAATGGCCATAACCAGCAGGTTGCCGAGGGTTCAAACATGACTTGATCAAACTGACAAATTCATTATTATGGTGCTGATGGTGGTTTTCACTTCGTTTTGGTTGCATGTACCCGGGAACATGGGGATGACTGTCTGTATAGTGGTGATAATCATGGTCATGAACATGGTGATGACTGTCTGTATGGTGCTGATAATCATGGTCATGAACATGGTGATGACTGTCTGTATGGTGCTGATAATCATGGTCATGATGTTCATGGTCATAGTCGTAACGGGCATTATAATGATTATGGTGAACATGCTGTCTGTGATCGCTTGGATGATGGTGAGAAATATTTGGTAAGTGATGATTGTTGTCATAGTCTCTTTGAAAATGCGGATGATGATAATGATTGTCGCTATGCATCCTAAACTTATCACTAGAATACCCATGAAAGCCGCTATCGTAACTCGATGAACCAAACTGATGATCATGCAAATGATGGTCATGGCTATGAAGTTGGTGTTGCATTTCATTAGGGTGCGAACTCATGAATGAGTTATTTGATGGATGGGAATAATAATGGTGATGACGGTTATGTTGGTCCTTCCATCTGGTTGAAGTTTTGCTGTCAGAGGGCTTGTGAAATACATTTGATGTATGACTTTGACGCATGTGGTGACTCGATCCATGTGGTGTTAAAATCTATCAGAAATGAAACTTTGAATTGTAAAAGTCGCATTTTAGATACAGGTTATGGGATTTACGAAATAGCATATCTAACTCGAGAAAACACGTTCGTCTGAACATGTTAAACTATATAAGCCTACAATTAAGTCTGCAATTATTTTCGTCTGCGTTTTTCAACAAGAATAAAAATAAATTTTGATTAGATTTGGTGTATGGCTTAAATGGTGCAAGTAAATTTTTATGCAATTGAGGACCTGAACTTGGTCACATTTATTCAATACGTCTGACGTCATCAAAGATGGGTTCTCGGTTATGCGAACATTTCCAATTCGGGTTTAACATGAAAACACACGTTTTTCGTCAAGACCTTGTAACGTTTATCATTTTTGAAAAAAATGTGTCAGCTATTTCGGATTAAAAGGTATATTTGCTTTAATGCAATACAGTAATTGATGCTCAAATGATGCATCCACGCATGATTTATGCAAGGATTTGTTAAGGGTACTCGGAACATATACAGTAGTAACGCACCTATGTGTGTATGTGATCTTTTGGTACTGATTGTTTGTTTACTTGTAGGTTTGTTAGTGTCTATGGTGGAGGAGATAAATGTAAGTTTCTGAGACTGACTTGGGGGGAGGTATGCGCCTGACTGCCCAGATAGCATTTAAGTTCATAATGTAAAACTTTTTCATCTTGCGTTTATCCTCATACAAGGTACACGACCATTTGTTCTTCTTCTTCTAAACAGATAAACCGTTGAATGTGTAAACGTGTGATCACCCTATGGAAATTCAGGGATAGTTTTAACTCCAAACTATCATTTGGGCTGCTTTAACCTCAAGTTATTGAAAGATTGTTTCTGAGAGGAAAGTACATAAACAAATAATTTAATCAATAATGTCGTGATATTTCAACTCCAGATGTCTATTTTTTTTTTGCTCTTTTATTGGTTATTGAAAACAAAGAAAGGCATGCGCAAAACAAGAGCACTACTTTCTGCATGTGAAATTGTCATCGTTATTTTACCGGTTTTTACCGGCTGATTTCACAAACACTGAACGTATCTAACGTACTGTAGTTTAACGGGTTCATGGTAAACGTCGGCATCACTGAACTTGAAGGCTAATGTATATACAACATTTTTTGTCATCTTAGCTCAAATGACGTTGTACCTATCAGGATCTGATTAACTGACCCATATAGGTTTATGTATTAGATTCATGTAATTTTTTTTAAATCTTATGACATGTACAATATTATGACCATACATGCTGCCTGGTCTTCCGTCCGTATCAGAGCCAAAAATATGATGGGCATTTCTTAGATTTTAATACATCTTTGGTTAGAAGTTTACATTTGTCCTAGGCTAAGATGGTATTAAACTTTTGCGTAGAAGGATTATTACATTTTTGCATTAGAAATGTGTACATTTTGCTTTGAATATTAAGATTTGCGTTTATAATGTTATTGATTTAAAACCATTTTCGTTGTTTTATTTTTCTGTTTATTACAATTTGAGTTGATTGGTACACGATAACCTTTCAAACAAAAGGATTTCTTCCAACAGTCCAAGGAGTTATTGTTTAATATTTTCATTTCCATAACATGATGATCTATTGATCTATTTATTGTAGTTTAATATCTTATGGCACATTATAACGGCGTTTATATTATCATTTGGGCAGCAGAAAGTTATGTATACTTACGTCTTAAAAGAGATCCTTACTGACACCAACATACACTTGGGGGGAAGGAAGGGGGGGGGGGGGGATGGAAATACAGAACAAACCTGGTGGTGTTTTCTGTGATGATCCATGTCATGTTGGTCGGAATGGAAACTGTCGGCTACTATCTCGTGGTGTCTGTGGTGCTTCTCCATCTGTAACTTGTGCAAATGTTTGAACAAGTCTTTCTCTTCTCGTCGCATTATGTGTTGCTGTACCTGAAATGAATTCTGCAAACATCTGTGGGAGAAAGAAACATCTTTACTGAAAACTTCATTCCAAGTTACTAGCGTAGTTGGGGGCTAGGAACCATATACATCATAGTAAAGCCAGCTTTCTGTCTGATGAGGTTCTGTGATTGTTGCAAACGTCTACAGTATGTCGAATAGAGTTCTACCTATGATGACTACTGGATGAAACGATTTAAACGCCCAAGGTTTAGATCGTGACATGTCGCTTAGAAACTGACTTGATTCGTAACGATAATGAACGTGAAAAGCTCCCTTACATCAAAGTTTGTCCAGTCTATTTTTCAAAATGTTTAAGCTTCCATAAAAACACTTGATAGAAAATTCCAAAGCTTACAAACTCGATTTTGAAAAAAAGGTAGTCTGGTTGTGGCAAATACTGATAGAACAATGGGGCTGAAGAATCTATTTAGATTTGGAACCCCTTGTTGTTGAAATTTGACGGAGAACAAACAAAAAAAGTTCTGCAACTTTTGGATCGTAAATTCCTATTTCCCTGAACTTCTCTTCTCCTAACATTAACATACTTACCTGCTGGAAACATATATGGCCTTCTTAACCTTTCCATTTATGTGGCAATCAAATGTCAAGGCAGAGTCAAAGTTACTCCAACAGTTTGGGAGCAGCCTGAAAAACTGGGTACTTTGAAATAACCAAAAAAAATTGGTACTTATATGTATTACCTCATCGCACGAGCCTACACATTTGACTAGTCCACACTCTACGTATGGGTTTTTTTTATTTTTCGCTGAATTTTCCAAAATTTAACTGGATATTCTGAAATTTTGGAGACGGATAGTAAATAGAAATTCAAAACTTTTTGTCGCTGCGTTTTGAATTTAATCGTTAAAGTCGCCTTTTTGATCAAACAAATTATAAGCAATCTGTTTTGTTGATTTTCTGAAATTATATTATCATAGAATAAGAATCATGTTGACTCAATAAGCTAGAAATGAAAATCACCTCTGAGAAGTTAAGAGAATCTTAAGATAAATAACAATACCCCTTCTACAATTTTCAGACAAGTTTGAAGAGATTAAACTTTACCCATTTATACATAATATTGAAGTACTCAGCTCATATCTATTATTTTTCGGTTAATGCAATTATTTCAGGTTTTGGTAATGTAATTCAGTCATTGATGAGAATAGAAAACTCATTCATTTTGTTTGCTAAACTGTCAAACATTGGAGAAAAAACCCCATGTAAATTAGATGCTTTATTTCGTGCTTATGTACGTGTGTTTCAAGATAACCTCTTAGTCATAGATGATTGTTGGTGTAGGGACCTGTGCCTGCACTCGCACCACTTTTCTGGCCCATTGAGGACCCCGACCTTTGTAAGTATATGGCTAACTACTTTACCAATTTGCGCACTATTAGTTATAAACATAATGACTTGGTGACTACAAAAGGAGACAGGTCAATTAATCTGATCTCATCTAACAGTCTAATATCAGTCTAACAGTCTAAGTCTAATAGGTCTACCGGACTAGAAAGCGCGGACGGGTTCGGTACACCTGGCACTTTTCCCTGCAGGATAATGATGGTGTTACTATCAATAGTGGTAAGGATATGGCTGAGGTTTTGAATGACTACTTTGCGGGAGTCCTTGCTGATGGTGTTGTAGATTATCGTAGTAGAGTAGATTTGTAAAGTGCTGAAGACATTAAGCTTTACAGAATTGTTGACGATGCTATGGATTTTTCACTGTTGCAAAGTGATCTAGTTAGTTTTTTGGTCTCAAACGTGGCAGCTGTCATTCAATGTTGATAAATGCAGAGTTATTCATTTTTGTCAGAGGAATTTGGGTTTTGATAACTGCATGAATGGTTCAAATCTTGGTTGTGTTAATGAAGAAAGGGATCTAGGTGTTGTCATTACTAGCAATCTGAAATCTTCTAAGCAGTGTGCTTGAGCAGCTGCAAGGGCAAATAGGATACTTCAAATATGATACTTGGTTTGATTAGAAGAAAATTGTTTTCTGGGTAGAGAGGTTGTTCCTAATTTGAATAAACAGTTATAGTCAGGCAATAATCCTGAGGATCAGATCACCACGTGATTTGGGTATGAATATTCGTGCTAGTCAGGCCCCACCTTGAGTACGCTATTCAGGCTTGGATCCCTTTTTATGAGAAGTATAATTTTATTTTTGAACAGATTCAGGGAAGAGCCATTAGACTTATTCACGAAGTAAGAAATCTTCTTTATGAATCAAGGTTGTGAATTTTTAGTTTGACCACGCTTGAGTTGAGACGAGTACGTGGCAATAAAATTAGGTATTTCAGTTAGGCCTAAGTCTCATGTGACACGTGGCAACAGCTAAGTTGACCAAAGAATTCTCGATTGATATTCAGCTTTTTCTAGTAGCTTTTCGCAAAGAGTTGTTAATAAAAGTGGAATGGTTTTCTGAGTGGATGGTTAGCTCCAATTCTGTTCACAATTTCAAAGTCAATATTGATAAGTTCTTTACTAACTCTGGGTGATTTTTTTTTTTATCTGGTGGTGGTGGTGTTAGTTTGGGCTTTTTATGGGGGTGACTAATCCTTCTTAGCCCGTCATCTTGTTATGTTATGTTATATCAATGGGACCATTTACCTAAAGTATCTTATCAAAAGATATCAAAACTTTTACGATTATCAATTATTTCAGTGACTCAATTTTTCCCCATTTTAAATACAGTATGCAGCTTAAAAACATTAAGAGTATATGCCTATCTAATTGACATATAGGCTATGTCACAGATGTCGGCGATTTGACATTTTATTAGTTAAATCATAAGGGCATAATTATCACACGAATCTTACTGAAATCGCCATTCTTTTCAACATTTGAGTTCTATGATTTTATCGTCATTGTGAAAAAGAGAAATCTAAAAATCTTAGAGGATTATTATTTCTTCATTCTTCAACCTTCATCATATAATTGAAATTAGGACTACAGTATATGGAACAGTCGAGCGAAAAAACCAGTTCTAAGGAAAACGTTCACAATAATTCCGTGTTCATAGAAAAATAACCGATGCCACTGAAAATTGGTAAAAT
Source organism: Chiridota heheva (assembly GCA_020152595.1). Taxonomy (NCBI): domain Eukaryota; kingdom Metazoa; phylum Echinodermata; class Holothuroidea; order Apodida; family Chiridotidae; genus Chiridota; species Chiridota heheva. Next base: position 335,255 of record JAIGNY010001488.1, on the reverse strand, counting down.
CTATTGCTTTCCACATATAACAAGCATCGATATTGTTTGCATTGAACACTTTAAGAAATTGTAATGCTATTTGTAATGGTGATTTTTTTAGTTATACTGCCATGTCGTCTGTTTACTCATAACTACTCAGAAACTTGGAAATCATCAAATATTTGTTCTTTGCTTATACTTTTTCTTTATAACAAGATCTGTTTAGCAATATAATTTTGATTTATTTTTGATTTTGTGTCAAGATTTTATTGTTAGTTTTAAAATTGCAGTCGTGAGACTAGTTCCACTAAAAACTCCAAAATGTGTCAAATTGAATGTTAGGTAGTGCTCATGGAGAATGATGGAATTTGTTGTTACATACACCATTATTCAAGTCTTACCTTAAGGCATTAAGGGAAAATTGATTCACTTGGAAAATACATGTTAAGCCCTATTACGAAGCCTAGAAGTTATGCAAAAATATTGGTGATCAACTGAAATTTTGGCACGCTTTTGATCAGGATTGAAAGAAAATAACATAAAATACCTTGAATATACAAAAATTGTACATGGAAAATATATTTGCAAATTGTTCTGCAATTTTAAAAATTAAAAATCTAAAAATTTGGGACAATTAAGGAATTATGAAATTAAAAAGTACCTTTTTTTTAAATGGTTCACATACTGTAGTATCTTACAGTAAGTGGACGAAGTTCTGGCCCTCTATACTTGTACTACTATTACCAAACTGACACTGTAGTGTATGGTTGTTGACGTCGTTAGATTGTAGGCCTAACGTTAGAATTTAAATTTAGCCTTGCTAGCTTAGGTCAGCAAATTGGTGAATGAATATTGGTGAGTGAACTGTTAACTCTAAAATCATTATAGCAAATCAATATAGCCCACCGTAACTTGTAGTACTAATTTGTGAGTTGTAGGCTACTGTAAGTGAAACTTGTAAAAAAAAACATGTAAGTTTTTGTATTATTGTATATGATACACCCTTACGGAAACTCGGCAAGACTCCTATACGAAGCATAGACGCCAAGCTATAGTCTGCATAGCAGAGTCCAGTCTCGTCCAGATCGGGACGGAAGTGGATGGACACCGGGTTTTAACCCTAATCTTTTCGAGGAGTGTTCATAGAGAACCAGATAGGGTGTGACTGTCCTACCTTTGGGACCGATGGCTTAACGTCCCCTCCGAAGAACGGCAAGCGCCATTCAACCATTGCCACTTCTCTCAACAGCTGAAGGAGGAGCAGGAGCTGCAAACGACGTACTTCCGCTTTGATAATTGGCGTATCTGTCTGCATAGCTGTAAAAAAACTGGTTAAACCTGTCCGAGGCTTGAACCGGGTACCTCTAGCATCTCAATCTTGCGCTCTACCAACTTAGCTACCTGACTCATCAACCCCTTAGTTACACCACTAGCACTGATCCTGTCCTAGAATGTCTATCAAATTGAATATTTGTTTAAGTGTAACGTTAAAGTGAATGAGTTGGGAGTATGAAGATTCGTACTAGCTTAACATTAGGCCTGACATTAAATACTGAAATAGAGCTAAGGTTGGCAGTATAGGAACTTAACCTATTTCGTGCTCCCCCTTATTTCGTGCACTACGTTATATGTTCGATTCCACCTAGCTTAGCAACCAATTTCGAACAATCGGACATACCAACTAAAACTTACATTCAAAATCGTGAACATGACGCTTCCTGGGGTAAGGGAGAGAAATATTTCTTACTTAAAATGCAATATAACTCACATCCTAAAAGATATTTTCCTTACAAAAATTACTGGTCCACTTAAGCCAAGCAGCAATTTTTCCTTCTCACTAGAACACACACATCCATCTGCTGTCACTGACGTTAGGATAAAGGACGTTTTATTTTGTAATGATGGCCTAAGCTATAACAAAAAGAAAGTATAAATAAAGGTCACATCGGGTTCAAAACTAATGAATATTTAAGAGCTGAAACTTTAACTTAAGGCTATGACGTTACAAAAGTTCATTTTCATCTCGCGATAGGGTGTGAAACATTTATATTGTTTTATAGTATTCTTATTCAAATGAATAATATGTGAGTGCAAATGCACAAAAAAAGTAATTAAAGAAACAAATGAAGTTTACGTAGATTCTTTTTTCATCAGATATCGCTAAAAATAAGCTATTGAATCAGAATGTGTTTTAGTGCGATTGCTTGTTAATCGTATGCCCCCATTGTAAAGACTCATAAGAGTGATTTTTGATCTTTTTTTAAAGTTTCAATGTTTCATATACGTTAAGTGTTTGAAAACGACATTTTGCTACTGTTTTAACGGATCTTCAAGTTTCCCTAATGGATAAAAGCAAAAGCAAAAGTGTGCCATTAGATGCACGAAATTAGGAGACCCTTAAACCTAAAACACGGTCGACTTTTGTTATAATTTGTTATCGCTTGACGTTTTTATGAAAAAAATTCTTTTTTATTCATCACCGTTACAAAAATAAGAAGTTTAGTGACACCTTCGAAGAAATTTTAAAGGTAAGTTTTCGTTTTTTTAAAAACTTTTTGCCAAGTGCACAAAATTAGGTTCCCCCGTGCTACTAAGTTGGCAATGGATTCGAATTTCGTGCACTTAAAGAAATTCATTTCAATTATTATTTGTGAAGGTAAAATTATCGTTTTTAAAGATTGATGAGTTCCGTTGGATTTGGGAACTCCGCCACTGACCCCAATTTCGTCCACCGTGCCTAAAAACAATCAACGTAGCCTCTATCCAAGCGTTAGATAGGAGTTAGGTAGCTCAGTTGGTAGAGCACACGACTGAGATGCTGGAGGTACTCGGTCCAAGCCTCGGACAGGTCTAACCAGTTTTTACACAGCTATGCAGACAGATATGCCGATCATCACAGCGGAAGTACGTCGTTTGCAGCTCCTGCTCCTCATTCAGCTGTTGAGAAAAGTGGCAATGGTTGAATGATGCTCGCCGTCCTTCGGAGGGGACGTTAAGCTGTCGGTCTCGATGGTAAGACAGTCACACCCTACCTGGCTCTCTGAACGCTTCTCGAAAATAATAGGGTAAAAATCCGGTGTTTATCCACTTCCGTCCCGATCGCACGAGACTGGCATCTGCTATGCAGGCTATAGCTTGGCGTCTATGCTTCATATAGAAGTCTTGCCGAGTTCCCGCAAGGGAGGATCATGTACAAGTTAGGCCTAACGAGTATAACGTTACGAATGTCAGATTACCAATGTGGTTTATTTGTTTTGTCTTATAGACGCCAAGCTATAGCCTGCATAGCAGATGCCAGTCTCGTGCGACCGGGACGGAAGTGGATGAACACTGGGTTTTCACCCTATTTTTTCCAAAAAGTGTTCAGAGAACCAGATAGGGTGTGACTGTCCTACCATCAAAACCGACAGCTTAACGTCTTCTCCGAAGGACGGCGAGCACCATTCAGCCATTGGTACTTTTCTCAACAGCTGAATGAGGAGCAGGAGCTGCAAACGACGTACTTTCGCTTTAATGATCGGCGTATCTGTCTGCATAGCTGTGGAAAAACTGGTTAGCCTCGAACTGGGTACCTCCAGCATCTCAGTTGTGTGCTCTACCAACTGAGCTACCTGACTCCTTAAATTAAACTTCCATAAATAGCTATTTTAAAACTGCACAATCAACGTATGAAGCATCTTATTAGTGAAAATAGAGTTCAATTAACAATTAATGATCGTTACAATTTGTCCAACTTTGTTTAGGTGGGTAAAATCACATTCTTGAGGTCGGACATCAGGAAATGTTGTGGTGCATGACGACGTAACAATGCTTTTTTGATGATCTCAAACTTCAGTCAAAGGAGGGAAACAAACAGTCAGTTATCATTGCAATCAATGAGGAAAAAACATATTTGTTGTAATTCTGCAACAGATACTGGTCACATATTCTTCAAATATGTTGTGTAGGCCTAACTTTAGGCCTATTCCAAGCTCCAACATAGCTTAACTGTATTAGGCATATTTTTTGTCTTAACTTTATTCAACTTTACACTGTAGGCCTATGTCTACACGCCACCAGCAGGCCCCTATGTCAAAAAGTGTATTGTGGGATATGACTAACGTAATATTAGCTAGCCTAGGCGTAGTTATTATATACATCCCTTAGAACGGGTTGCATTAGGCTTGCCGTACGAGGACGGCCAGCCATTACCAACGGCACCTGTAACACGGCTGGCACCAGTTTGACGGTACTACGGGGAGTACTAGCCTAAGCTATATGAGTAGGCCTAGGCCTACCATCAATTTTCGCTGACTGGCTCAGGCGACACAAGTATTTATACAAAAATATCCCATTGACTGTAATGATAAAGTTTTCCCTCCAACTTGGCAAAACCGTACTGAGCTCGTACGCGGTTAGCCTACGTCGACTCCGACCGCGAGAGATCGAAAATGACGGTGTGGTTTCTAACACAGACTAACAGTAGCCTAAGGCCTAGCGTTATGCATAGGTCTAAGGGTCTAGCCTACCTTTCTTTGTCTTTTAAGTGAACCTGTTCTTTTTTGTTGCTGACGCACACAGAATGAACGATGTGATGATCCATAGTAGGGTCTCGCACGACTGCGTGATGTTCTCTTTCTTCCATCTTAATCTTAAGTTAATAATTTACTTGTAGGCTAGGCCTACGTTCGTGTGAAGGGAGTTAGAAATTCCGTAGTTTCATCATTGTATTTTGAGTTTGATTTCTTTAACGTATAACGTTAGTAGGCCTAGTAGGTTATTTTCCTGGCCGCGTGCCCAAATTTGGGTACGGCATTAGTACAATATTATAAATCGTGGCGCTGGCGTGCGCGCATAAGAAGATTGCACGCAAATGTGTATACCGTGGTACGATACGCTGGTATGGGAAGCACTTAAGCGCGCTGGGGATATTTTATCACCAAATGCATTGTTGCCATGGAAGCAACGCCGGGAGCAACATCGCCTGTTCACAATCATATGCCGCGTCATATAATACTCCGGGATAATACTGCGCACAACAAACTACACAAATTGTACTTCCCTGACAGTAGCGTAGGAATCGGATGAAGGAGGAGGGGTTGAGGATCAAGGCCCCTTGATAATTTTATTTGGGCCGAGTTCCATTCCCTTTTACCCCACCCCCTCCCTCTCAAAATAATAATAATAAATACAAAATACTAACAATGATAATAATAATGGCAAGTCTGACGAATTTGGATTTTCAATATTTAGACTCCCCTCATATCTTTTCTTATTCCTAAATTGAATGTACATGATTAAGCTGGCACAAAGATACAATTTTGAATCTACTATTTTGGATAGGCTCTGTTGGCTATTGTCAGGACGTCTTTGGGCACCCCATTCTCGTCTCTTGACGGGCCTGGTTTTGGGCACTCCTTTCTCATCTTTTGACAAACCTGGCTTTGGCACTCCTTTCTCATCTCTTGACGGGCCTGGCTTTGGTCTCTCCTTTCTTATCTCTTGACGGGCCTGGATTTGGGCATGGACGGGCTTTGGTCTCTCCTTTCTCATCTCTTGACGGGCCTGGCTTTGTTCATCTAATATTAGCCTCCATTAGGAAAATAAAGATTTGACAAAGGTATGAAAATCAGCTTTCTACACTGGGATATCAAATCAAACTAGGAGCTAATCCCCCTCCCCCACCACCACCCCTCTCAGTAAAAATTTAATTGGGGCCAAGAACCAAATGTTACGGGTTTACGGGTATTGGTTCTCTTGTAAATAAAGAGTGGGGGAATACTTCACGTTAAATATTAAATATGTAACCAAACCAATAATTTTGACTTGTAAGGCATAACCTTCTCAGTAATTGAATAAGAGGCGATGGTCACTCTCAATTATAACATTGGTTTAAAGATTGTTAAACAAGGTATAAGTACGTGGTCAAAACGCTACTCAGCTAACAGTCTTAGGAAATGTAATTGTTGTTAAGTCTTTACTGATATCCCGGCATAATTACCTTGTATTTTTGTAGTATTACATTAAAAAGATAAAGGACATGTTTCATAACTTATAAGTTTTTGTGTAAAGGAGGTCCGGATAAAATAAGCAGAGAATAATTCGTGAATTCATATGATGGGGGAGGAGTAAAAATGACCAATTTAACTTTTCATTTTAAGTCTGTGAAGACTGCCTGGTTAGGTCGATTTTTCCACGGTAGCTGTAACCAGGTAACTGGGTCTTGCTAAAGTTTCGGAAGCAGCGAAGAATCCCTTCTTGGAGCAAGGATAGCGGGGAGGGAGAGGGAAGGGGCTGTTAGATTTGTAGTTCGTGTATATGTATTTTGCTTTAGTTGTTATTTCTTTTTCGTTCTTGAAACTTTCCGTTATATACGACATATTGATTTATTATTTGCATAGCAATCTTTTCCATTTATTATAATTCATGTCATGATTACTCATTTTGTAAAGCTAAATTTGTAAAATACTTATGTATATAAATATGTATATATATATATATATATATATATATATATATATATATATATATATATATATATATATATATATATATATATATATATATATATATATATATATATATATATATATATATATATATATATATATATATATATATATATATATATATATATATATATATATATATATATATATATATATATATATATATATATATATATATATATATATATATATATATATATATATATATATATATATATATATATATATATATATATATATATATATATATATATATATATATATATATATATATATATATATATATATATATATATATATATATATATATATATATATATATATATATATATAAATATAAATATATATATATAAATATATATATATATATATATATATATATATATATATATATATATATATATATATATATATATATATATATATATACATATATATATATATATATATATATATATATATATATATGTATATATATATATATATATATATATATATATATATATATGCAAATGTATGAAGACACAACGGCAATTTTGAATATTCTAGATGGGTTCTATTTTAGCAATTTTAATATTTTCTGTGTTTTGATCTTTTTGGGCTGCTTCAGGCAACTCTTTTCCTCTCGGCTTTGATCATCCAAAGATATTCGCCTCTATGTGGAAAATAAAGATGTCACAACACTGCAGACATCAAATCACGTTCCAATTCTGAATAACAGATCGACAGATCGATAGAAGTTCCGATAGCTAATATAGAGTTCTGTAATTTTGTTTTAGTATGCAAAGACACTTTTAAAAAGGGAAAGTTACCAGACTCACGTGCAAAACATGCATCCCGAGTTCCAATACGGTTACTTTTATTTGCCAACTTGTACAGTTGTACCCCTTGTGCAAAAAAAATGAAGATAATTTTTGGTTCACATGTTCAAGCAACAATTTACCGAATTTCATTGCTTTTAATCTAAAAAATTCCTATGAACTTTATGAGCACCTCGTTCCAATGGTCCTTCTGATCTGAGAGTGGTCCTCTATCGGGTGGGCCCAAGTACAAGGATTTCAGGGCTTTGCATACCCTACCATCAGTGTTGTTTTCCAGGGGGAACGCGGGAGAACGCCGACCCCCTTACTTAATATTTAGGGGGAACGTTGTTCCCCCATAAAAACGCCGTTTCCACATAAAAAATATAGAAAAATGAAGAAACAAAGAAAATTGCGGAAATGATAGTACTATAACACAAACAAATTGTAATAGAATAAACAATCTGGTAATATTACCTGGGAAGTGTCATTTCCTGCGATCTATAAAGGGGATGCCTTTTGAAAAAAAAACCATGTCACATTTGCTTAGGTAAACTTTAGGGGCTTACGGTAAAATAATTGTGATTATTTTTTCATTTACAGAATTATAGCCCGAAATTTTCTAATTTAGAAAGAAAATCTTTATTATATTGTATAAATGCCCCTTTTTGAAAGTGACTTACAAAATTGTATCTGCTATCAGAACGAATTGTTTATTGGACAGTTGAATTGTTATGTGAAGTCCCAGTGTAAAAAATATATCAGATACCTTTGGCAAATCTATTACTTTCCTATATAAGATTTGGATGATCAAAATCAGGCCCGTCGGAAGAAGAGGAAGTACCTCAAATCGGTCTGACAAGGTCAAAACACCCACAATAGTAAAATTAGTAACATCATAAAGCCTATCCAAAATATTCAAAATTGTCTTTGCGCATGTCGACTTACCATACACACTTTGGAATAAAAAGATGTGAAAGAGATGGTACTTCTAACCGCTCCCACCCAAATTTCCAAAAACAAAAAAAGGACCCTGACCTTTTAAAATGAGTAGTCGTTGACAGTGGTGATCGAGTACAATATTAGACGTTTTTAAGCACCCTGTTGTCCACCATTAAGGCGGGCTCGCTCCTGCACCCCACTAGGGGCCTTTAGGCGGTCCCCTAGACCCCACCTGTAATGTGCAAAGCGTATACAGCTGACAGATCCGCCCCTCCTAAAAGAAAATCTGGCTTACGCCTTTCTTTGGGTGAGCTTCTTGACCCACGCCGAATATGCAAAGCGTATCCAGCTGACAGATCCGTCACTACTAAAATAAAATCTGGCTACGCCTTTCTTTGGGTGGGCATCTTGACCCACGCCGAATATGCAAAGCGTAAACAGCTGACAGATCCGTCCCTCCTAAAATAAAAACCTGACTATGCGTTTGTCGCGGGATGTTGCCGTGGTGGACTGCAGAGACCTACGCGGGGCCAGAGCTTAGCGAACTCCTTCAAAGAGACTTGAGAGTTTCAGTATTCAAGGAAAGCGTCGTGATGAAATACGAACTGCAAATGACAAATTTTAATAATGAAACACAGCTATGATTCAGTGAAGTTTCCCCATTTCTTCTTTTTGTTTGTTTATTCTTTGAGATCAAACATATTTTGCTTTTATTTAAGAAAAATTGGTCATAGCTAGCTTTCATGCTATGCCTATTCCAAAGACAATTTCTTAAGCTTAAATTTACACAACCGTATCTTCGCCTGGGATAGAGAGTTTATATGTATAATATCTTTTCGATACATTGGAATATTACCTTAGGGAAGTGCCAATTAAAAAATGAAATTATGGACCTGATTCTCAGGGACGTAACTAGACTTTGACCGCAGGGGTGAAGGTTGTAAGAAAAATGTTCCTTACGAAAATTTGCACTTATCCGACTTATCTATAAACGATATACAAGTGTTTGGAATCACACAATATAGAACAATGTGGAATACACATTCCCTCAACCAGTATGGGGAAGGGCGAGGGGAGATTTCTGCTGGAAAATGGTCGACCAATCCCCATGAATTACGGACCTGATTATCAGGGGCGTAACTAAACTTCGACCGCAAGCACTTGCCCGACTTATCCATAAACGATATACAAGTGTTTGCAATCACACAATATATAATAATGGGGAACACACCCCCCCCCCAACCAGTATCATCGTCAGACATTTTGGCATTTACCCGTTTAATGGTCTCTGGCCGCGGCGTCCAGGGCGAAACCTTCGTGGGGTCAAGAGGACGAAGTCCCACTTATGAAGCTCTGTAATTTTTTTTTTTTTGTTGCCCCATCAAAATAGCTGAAAATGAACACGAAACTGACAAAATTTAAGTGATAAAAGACAATTTCAAATTTTAATTTTAATATCTATATAGAGTACCATTTCTAAACAGGCAGAAGAGAAATTTCCCCTGGAAATTAAGAACAATCGGGAAAAAATGTACAGGCGTTCATGGGTGACAACTTGGTCTGTAGATTTTTGTTTTGATGCACCAAAATGGCTTAAAATCAACACAAATTCCAAAATATAAATTAAAAAATCGTGGGGTCCTGGGAAAAAGCAAGGGTAGTGATCCATGAGAGGCTCTATTGGACGGAGTCTACGGATAAAATCTGCAGAAGCGCTGAAGATTTTTGTCTTTGGTGCCCCCAAAATGGCTGAAAATCAACACAAACTGACAAAATTTGATTTTTTTAGTGATAGTAAGAAAATAAATTTAAAGCCTTATGTTCAAATTTACTGACATTAGAATTATAGGGTTACCGTTTCTAAACAGGCAGAGGATAAATTTCTATTGAAAATTGAAAAAAGTGTGCAGGAGTTCATGGGTGAAGCTTTGGTCTAATTTTGTGTGTTTTTCCCCCAAAGTGGCTTAAAATCAACACAAAAATCCAAAATGTAATGGATGGAAGGAAGAAGTTTAGATTTCAACTCTACTCAAATAAGCATTTGGGTTACCATTTCTAAATACACATGTGCGGCAGATGAAATTTTTCCCCTGGTAATATTTTCTTCTTCATACAGTGGGCAATTTGTTTGCCCCACGAACTAGCCAAAATTGGTAAAGCCCGACGAAAAAATTATATGGGTGTCACCACCCCCCCCCCCCTCCCCACCCTTTTTAAGTTACGCCCCTGCTCAATGATTTTGCCGATATCTTAGATGTTCACTATATCCTTCTCCAATATAGGCCTGCAGTACTAATTGTGTGTATGTATGTTTGTGTCTGGGTGTGTGTAAAAATGTTTAATATATCAATAATAGCTTTATACCACCTTTAAGCATGTAACGTCTCGAATATATTTTAAACTCGTATCATTCTTTTTATCTTTATCATTGCTAATTAGTAATGTTATTCCTACTTTTTGGAAATTAATTTCATATTAAATTACTAAATTTTATTGACTTGTATAATTTTACATCATGTAACAGAAACTTTTAAGTTATTGATAAGCCATTTGACCTACACTTAAGCAACAATTTATCTTTTGCTATTATGGGCCTGGATCTGAATTTCAGACCGTGAAGCAACTTCAAACTGTATTATAATAAAATGGCGGAGGTTAAGGGTGAGCTTCTCTTCTGTGATACATTTATCCATGAAGAAGAGGACGTAAGTAGCTTTTTGTGGTTTTTAATTTCCATTGTATTGTTTTATCGTAATTACATAGCATGGCAGCTTTCACAGCCTAATGTTAAAACAACACATCAGAACTACCGTTAGGCTAACTTTAAACTTTCAGTACCCAACTTAAGGCTTGATTATTGTTTTTGAAGTTGTGGGTTAGTTAATGTTTAGGCCTATTCTCTTATGCTCTGGATAAGTCCTGTTTTCAAAACAAAATCGCTCCATCTTAAGAAACTGTTATGATAAAGGAATTGTACCAAAAATCATCAATTTTTGAGGTCTGGAATTAAGGTCAGAGAGAAGTAATCGTGTACGGGCTCAGTACGGTTTTGCTGAGTTGGGAGGGGAAACTTTAACATTACAGTCAATAAGATATTTTTTATGAATACTTGTGTCGCCTTAGCCAGTCAGCGAAAGTTAATGGTACTCATATATCTTGGAAACTACAACTTTTGTGAAGAAAAATAAATTATGTTTAGTAATAGTATTTCTTAAAAAATGACAAAAAATAGGTTTTTCTCCCATTGACTGCAATGATAACTGACTGTTTGTTTTACCCTTTGACTGATGTTTGAGATTATCAAAAAAGCATTGTTATGTCACCGTATACCACAACAGTCCCGGATGTCCAACCTCCAGAATACACGATTTTACGAATATTTTCAGTGACCTCGGCTTGATGTCATATTTTAGTACATAGGTTTTGATTACGTGATACCTTACACAATAAATGTGCAGCACATATGAGATGATTTTCTAACAGATTTGTGTCCGATATGTGCGATTTTGCCAATTAAAGTTGCGATTTCTTTTGTTTGAAAAATGATTTTAAAAAATGCTCATGAGTATAGGCTAGGTCTCACTTGAAATAACAATCCACAGGGGCACTATCGTTACGGTCTATAGGATTAGGAGAAAACACAATTTTTCGTGATTTTGACAAAAATTGCACATACCTCAACTGAAAACTTCTAGAAATATAACTATTAAAATTTGGTTTTCACATTACGCTGCTATGAAAGTACCTATTCTGCAAAAGTGTCAATTTTTGACAATGTCAATGTCATTTTCCCACAAAAACACCTAGTTTTCAGCCATTCCGGGGTGTGGGTTTTTTTCTTTGCTGAACTGCCATGCCAAATTGGACAATAATTACATTTCTGGGAGTTTTCAGTTGAGGTATGTGCATTTTTTGTCGAAATCACGAAAAATTGTGTTTTCTCCTATTGGCCGTAACGAAAGTGCCCCTGTCAATTTTTTTTCTTCGGTGAGCCTTTTACTTTTTGTTGTAGGCCTTATTGTTGTCTATGAAAAATCAGAGTTAAAGTTGCTCAGGTTATGATTGATTATACCTTCAGCACAATAGCCATAGGGCAATCCAAATCTGGCGCCCTCGCATAAAATAGATTATTGTGATTTTGTTTATCTGAAAAAAGTGAATTAATTGACAACAATATTTTTTTAGTATTATTTGTTAGAGTTTGGGATTTTTTGAATTTTTTGTTTCAGTATGCATACACAAACTTGGCACTAGCCTGATATAGTGATGCTTTGCATATTGAAGCAAACGAACCCCCCTTTCTACTTAGATGTAAAAAGCTTAGCCTCTCCTATGCTTTTAGAGTCCTCACCAACACCCAGAACCCTGTTTACAACCTCATTAGGTACCCCAATTTCTCCTCCCTCTTTGATACAGTAGGACTAAAACTCTATCCCCTCCCTTCAGCTTACGCATTAAATCAGACCTCTTCCATCTTGGCATCAGCCCCGCCACTTTCGGCACCTACTCCTGGCCCACTTTTCCTCCTTGGGCCACCCCCCTCCCTTCTGTCCACCTAAACCTCTCCACTTATCACAAAACTCACCCTAACCTCTTCATCAATCTCCACAACCAAATGAAAGACCAACTCTCAAATTACACCTTCATCTATACTGATGGTTCCAAGGAAGGCAACAAGACAGCTGCTGCTGCCATCATCAAAGACATCACCCTCAGTAGCAGACTTTCTGACTACTCATCCATCTTTTCAGCCAAGGCTAAGGCCATTCTCCTCGCCAACTTTATTGCCAGTTTTCTCTGACTCAAAGGCTGTTCTTACTTCATTACTCAATCTTAAATGGGATAACCTCACCTGCCACCTCCTCCTCCGGAAACTCTTTTCTCCCACCCTCTGCAGGAAAATGTTTTTTTTCTGCTGGATACCCAGCCATGTTGGCATCCCTGGCAATATCAGGGCTGATACAGCCGCTAAGCTTGCCCTTAACCTCCTCCCTTCCCCTTTTCCCAAAACCCTCTCTGACATCAAACCGCTTATCACTTCCCTTGTTCGTGACCGCTGGCAAACCTCATGGAACTCCCAAATTGATAACAAACTCCATGTCATCCAGCCCACAATCCCGATCAAATCCACCATCAACAACCTTTCTCGATCGACAACGTTCATATTACCAGTCTTAGAATTGGTCACACCCACCTCACTCACTCCCACCTCCTTAATAGTTCCCTTCAACCCCTCTGTAACAATTGCCACTGCATCCTCACAATCCAACATGTTCTCCTTGCTTGCCCCTTGTACAACCTTCCCAGAGCTATCCTCGCTCCCTACAACTCAATTGCTGAGCTCTTCCAAAAAAATCCTCCGGATAAAATAATCTCCTTCCTTCAGCATGCATCCCTCTACAACCATATTTAATTCTCCTCTTCCACCCCCTCTCTAATTTGTTTTTGTTTTACCCATGCACCTCCTCTCTCGATCACAGCTTTCTGGCTTTTGTTCTTGAATTTCTCTCATTCTCCCCCTGGTTTCTTTCCTTCCTACCTCTAAAATGATCTGACCTCTCAGGCACAATTTGACCTTCGTTGTCGTGGTGCCGTTAAGACCTCATCAAACAAACAAACAAACATATAATCACTCTACCACAAAATATGTTTCTTACATTTTTAGGTGAGATTAAACTTTAAAGAGAGTTATTTATGATTTTTGAAGGTTGACACGTCCATGCTATATGCATATACTGTGCTGTGCCAGAGATTGTGACATCATTCACCCTATATTTTGTGTGAAATATAGGGTGAATGACATCACTATCTCTGGGCAGTGTGAATGAATGTACTTTAATAACCTCGAGGTCATTGAAAGTGTGACGTCACTTATCTGGGCATTTGACAGTGACACAAAAAAATGACAGATTACAAAACAAGCAAGTAGAAGTAACAATACTAATGGGCCTATTACAATTAACATCAGTTGTATTCAAGACGAGATTTAGCGTATTAAAGCCCTGAGGCTGTGCAACAGCCAGTCACAAGGGAAACAAACCTAGATTGTTGTGCATTTTCCCATGGGTACATGTAATCATTTTCAGAATTATAGTAAAAAACTTAAAGATTAAAAGCAAGTAAGACTCATAGTTGCCCAGATTTGAGAATATATTTGATTTTTTTACCCAAATTTTCGGGTTCATTCAAGTTGCTAAGTCTATGCAATGCTGACATCATGCATAAAGCACTTACTGTTTGGTAAGTGACCCTTGGCCCAGTGGCAGAGAGTGAAACCATATAATGCAGATATACATCAAAGTTTATCCTGGAAGAAATACTGATTAAAGAGGTTGCAAAATATGGTGTCTCATTGCATAGCAAGGGTCTGTGACACCAGACCTCACGTGTACACTTTCTATTGGTTTCACAGAATTGGCTTCACTTGATATAAATTAAGTGTTAGGCTTTAAAAGCTGTGCTATTTCTTCAAACGCTGTGCTATTCTGATCATGATGTTTTTTGTTTGCCTTATGCTTTCGTGAGGTTTCTTTTTCATTTAAGATTGCTCGCCAGAGATTAAAAAGCTTGGCAGGTAGCCTAATGATTTTACTTTCTGATGATTCCAGAAAAATTTGTATGAAATATCGCTGCGTTTAATACAGTATCAGCAAAAGTAGAGTACATAACAAGAATTTCAAGTTTCTTTAACACACTGCATACTAGCAAGAACAATGAAATAATTGGAAATGGCCTGTTAAACACTTTCAAGGAGAAACATAAGGTGAAACAATAATATAAGAAATTAAAATTAACACATTACTACTATGTGCTTCATCGCCATTGTTCATTCCTATTTCTTTTGTAGGACCTTCATCTGGACCTTGTGCAATTTAATGTACCTGTTGCTGTTGAAGAAGTGAGGGTGATACCCAGGGGAACATTGGCACATCCAGATTTAAAAGATGGAGCCTATGTGGGGTAACTCTTTTTCTGATTTCAAAACAACTTAATCGTGTTGTTTATGTCTGATACTTGGCAGTATTTTGGAAAAATCCTAGTGTAGTGGTAAATTGCTACATGGAGTTTAATGAAGTACATTTACCATGCGTTTCTTAGATTATCACTTTTCAGGAATCTTCATGACACTCAAGTTTGAGGTAATTAGAGGATTACTTCAGTGGTCAAGCAAGCATGTCCATCTTACTGTATATGAAACAGGACTTCAAAAGAAACACGATAATGAAGACAGCATTTAAAAATCTTATTCTATTAGGGAGATATTAAAGTTTAAAGCTGTATCTTATCTGTGTAGAAATGACTGGTGTAGTAAGTCTACTATGGAAAGTTGGTGTCTTCATCCTCACATTCTTAGCAATTGTTAGTGTATTTTAGGGAAAGTATTTAATTTTTTCCTTTTTTAAAATTATTTTTCCTCGAACTTTCTTCAGGTGGTATATAATAAACACCCTTCCTAGATTCAGTTTTACTACTTTTTTGACATATCGCATGGCTTTTAAGCCACAAAATTGCAGTACAAAATATGATAGAATACATAAAGACTGAGGAATCTGAGGCTATGACAGCACAACTAGTCTGATTTCAGTCGTTTCTACACAAATGATACCAAACTTTAAACTTAGATATCTCCTTAACAAAGTAAGATTTTTGCATGCTGTCTGCACTATTTTGTTTCTTTTGAAGTCCTTTTTCATATAAGTAAGACCTGCTTGACCCCTGAACTAATCCTTTAAACAATGGTTCCAAAGAGATTCTTTTTATAAGTCACCATCAGAGAATAACTTTAGAACTTTTACAAAGTAGCTAATGTACTGCTATCAATGTTGGCATTTGCTTGTTTGCAAGTACAGTAACATATATTTAGAAGTAATTCTTGAAATGTAGTGTATGGCTTTGTTAGTGCACTGTTGGTTGTGCTTGTTTGTTTGAGTGTTGTGTTTGTTCTTTGTTTGAAATAGAAAAGAGATAAATGCAGGTTTATGTGCTCTACGAGTTCCCTTAAGCTGTGCGAAGACAAAAGTAGGAGTTTAACAAGAAACTTAGTAGTTAACTTTTTCTTTCTCTTTTATTCTTAGAATTGTAGAGTATTTAGTTTGTTTCTTTCCATAAAAGAATATTCTTTGTTAACTGTACTATAATTAGGAACCTTGAGGCATGATTACCATTTCAATGTTTTTCATTGATAGATTAATGTGTCTTGTGAACAGAAACTTGAATGCTTAGCAAATAATTTAAATTCTATATCACTTTACTTTTATGTTTATAGACAAACTAGCCCAACTACATTTAAAGTAGAAATTTTTGTGAAAAGCTTGACTGACGATGGCTCTGCTATTTTCGAAAAAGTTGGAACCTTGGAATATATTGAAGGTGGACCAATTCAGGTGTTTCCTAAATCTCAGGTAAGACATTTTCATGAAAGAAAATAAATAGTTTTAGAAATTTTAAGATTGCAGCCATGGGACATTTAGGTCAGGGGAAAAATGCTTTACTTTCTGAGACCATAGAAGGTCTTGAGTAGAATTTCTGTGAGTGTACTTAAACAAAAAAACAGAACCAAATGCTTAGTTCCAGCAGGAAATATCAGTGGTATGGCCTTTTCTTTCCTCCACACCTTTTCTACCCTTTCCTTTCCATTTTTTTTGTTTTCCTCTTTTCTTTTGTTCCCCTTTTTCTTTCTCCCTCTCTCTCCCCTTTTCCTTTCTCCACTTTTCCTTTATTTTTTCCTTTCTAGTATGCTCTTCCAGATCATATACTAAAGGCTTTTTGCCATTCAACACCGTAATTTGTTGTATTCTCACCCTTTGGCGCATATGGCTAGGACTGTTAAAGTGCTGTCAAACCGGAACAACCAATCCACTATTCAACAACATTAGCCTTTAAAAAATGAAGATGATTATTTTATGAATTTGTGCTCAGATTGTAAAAAGGTGGAGGCGTTATTTAGTTATATCCTAATAATCAAATTAAGAGGTACAGTGGTTAATTGGTATGTGAAAGGTCCCGTGTTTGACTCTGAGCGCTGCGTTGTGTCCTTGAAAAAGATGCAATGCTCTGCTTGCTCCAGTCCACTCGGCTGTAAAATGGGTACCAGCACTGCTGGGGAGTTGACCTGTGATGAACAGGCATCCTGTCCGGGGAGTCATGTGCTCCCATCTGCTTATGCCAAAAAGCAGGAGTAAGCACTGATGGGTATGGATTTAATAATCAAATTAAAACTGTTTAGCATCAAGGCATTTCTTAAATATCTTTATTTCAAGTTCTTTCACATTTTGTTTAATGTGATTTAAAAGCAATTATGTGTACTTACATCATCGTAAATGTATTTAATGCAAATGCTTGGTCTTCAGGTAAAAACAAACAATTTGGTGGTCAGAGGCAGGTATCAAAAGCTCACCTTGGCAGTCTATGGATTTGTTGGAGGAAAACCAGTTCAGAGGTCACCATCACCACCCCCACCTCCTCCTCCCCCTCCACCAAAAGCCAAACCTCACAAATTGAAGCAAGGTAATGAACATTTTATATATGACTATAATCAATTTTCAACGAATTGAAAATTTAAATTTTAGTCAAATAAATGTGGTTCCCAAAATGTTGATATACTGCTGTACTACTCTTAATAGAGCACAATGTTAAAATATATGCACCTTTAAATTGTGCATCTTTTGGAGAGTCTTTTGCCATCAAGAAGAATTGATTCAGTAATTTGAATACAATAAAGCAAATGTTTTGGAAATTACATATTTGCAAAGTTAATTTTTAACTTAAGATGTACAAGAAGTCAATAAAGGGTGCATGCCACCTTAGATTTTATAAGATTGCATAAACAGGTTATTTGAAAAAAAAAAAAAAAAAAATGTTCCTTTTATTGATTAAATTTTGTTCTTATGATTTTCAGAAGAGGAAGTCTCTCAGATTGAGACAATTGAAACAATTCCATCAATTCATCCAGCAGAATGGGAATGGGGGCAGGAAAGACAACCGGTTCCCGAACAGCCATTCCCGGTCTTCATAGAACATGAAAATATAGGTATACCTGTTGAAGGCCCCGAGCTAGTTCAGCCTCAACCCAGGAGGGGCCCAAGAACCCCTTCTCCTCCACCCCCATCATCAGAACATTGGAATGAGGGTGACCCTCCTCAGACTGAATGGCAAACCGAAGATCAGTGGGTGGAAGGGCAGCCTTTGGAGCCCCCTGTCGAGGAACCGAATGAGGAGTGGTATGGTAGTACCAGGTGGGAGACTACAGACTCTTGGGAACCCCACGATGGACCCGACTGGGACCGAGAGGAAGGAGAGCAAACAAGCAGGGATGAATTCAAGGATGAATGGAAGAGGGAACAGAGAAAGTCCCGCAAGAACAGGGGTCCGAGAACACCCCCAGGGGAGCCTAAGAGCCCCCATGATTTTGATGAGAGAGAAAGCCGCAAAGGTAGAAGGAGGGACAGAGATGATGATGGCGATGGGAGAGGCGAACGAGATAGGAAGAGAAGAAGGCAAGAGGAGCCACCGTTTGAACCTCTCAGTCCGGAACATTCTCCAAGAAGGTCATATGGTAAGTTGAGGGTAGAGAGGTATGTGTCAGCAAGGGGGATAAAGAAAAATGGCAAGCTGATGCTAGTGGTCATAGCGTCAGCTTGGCAAGCAGGTTGAATCCCTGGTGGGTCTTCATTCACCAGTGCTTCACAACTGGTTTAACAAACACTTGTGGACATCTCTAAATAACCTTGGCTGTTGAGAAAGGATGTAAAATAACAAAAACTAGCTACCTACCATTAAAGCTCCTATATAATTACAACTTGTTATTTATAATTGGAATGAAGTTCCTGGAGATTAATCTTTCCAGTAATTCAATTTTCTCTTCATCCTCGATGGAGTTAGTGATGTTGGGTTTTGGTCATTGATTCATGATCCAACATTAGAATATATGTGTATAATAAGAAATACGCTGGAACAACTGTTTTAGCAGTTTTAGATTAGGTAAATTGCTATAAACGGTTGAATATTGTGCTAGTCTGCATGCAAGTAGAGGGTAGTCCAGTTCATTTTATTAGAGACAATTTCGCAAGTTGCCCCTATGATTACTGGTAGAAACTCTGTTACTAAAGAGAAATTTGGAATTGAGCTTGTTGTATTTTTGTGTTCTTGTACTCTTGCTGGGAAGGACTAGGGGGTGGAAAATTTATTTAATTTTTAAAGAAGATATTAAGTCTGATACAATCATTATTTCATATGATAGAGGATTAAGATATTAACCAACTACCAAAAACAGCAAGTCGAAATCTTATTCCTATCTAAAGTTGTTCATCTTTGAAGTCGACACATGGAGGCTGCCATTTTGTTCAATTCTGTATTGAAATAAATTGCATGATGACAATTTCCCCATTAGGACTTAAGAATTTTAATGTATTTCTTTATAAATGTGATTTAAGTTTTTATTCCAGAATGATGTGACAAAGTTTTAACAGCATGTTTTGATTATTTCACGTGAACACAAAAATGTCTTCACCCTTACAAAAGAAAAACAATTTTTCATAAGCTAGAAAACTTGAAGTAGATTATAAAAAAATGCAAAGCATTTTAACATCCTGCTGGGCTGATGATATCACAATCTGCATGTTTTGAAATCAAAATGGCGATTACCACTGTACTATTTACATGTAGAATTAAAGTTTTGATAATTACAAAATATGTGTTAGATACCTTCGGGAGGTATGAAACTTGTCCAGAAGATTTATTATTTTTAATTCTATCATATGAAATAAAGATTATGTCAGACTTTATATCTTCTTTAATAAATGAGACCTGAAAAATTGTATGAGACCATTGGTGCCATAGTTCGCTGTATTTCCCTTTCCATCGCTGGTTTCCTAAAGGACATAAGAGATATGTAATGGTGTATAATTCATTTTTAGACTTTGGTAAATTGTGGACTTACAGTTGGATGATGCACTCATTAGCCAACCTTTTCCAATTTTCAACATTCTTTTCACTTTATTGAAGATGGTGATAGAGATGTTCGGAGAGAATTGATGGATGAGGCAATGGCTGTAGCTTACGAGGTGATTAGCGACGAGGAAGTGCTTGAAGAGATCACAAATGTATCAAATTTCTTGGTAAGTGAAGAAAAAATGGTATTGGTTAAGAAAATGTTTAACATTAAAACAAAAGCAGTTTTGAACAAGGTAACCTTCAGACTAATAAAAGTGAAAAGATTACATTTAATCTATATTTTTGTATTTGGATTATTTAGAGGTGCAGTGGCTCAGCGGTTAACGAGTCAGACTCGTAATCGAAAGGTACCAGGTTCGATTCCTGTTGTGAGCGCTGCATTGTGTCCGTGAGCAAGACACTTTACCCTACTTGCTTCAGTCCACTCAGCTGTAAAATGAGTACCAGCACTGCTGGGAAGTTAATTTGCGATGGACTGGTGTCCTGTCCAGGGGGAGTCATGTACTCTCATCCACTTGTGCCATGGAAACCGGGGATAAGCACTGGCCCTATGAGCCTAATGGCTCGGACGGATTTAACTTTGTATTATGTAGGGTACATTGCCAAAAAATTAGTGATAATTGCTGCAGCTTTAGAGATCCTGCATAAAAGTCTCAATGGGCAAGTTTGTATAATAATGAAAACAAACTTTTAATGGCTCTCTGAGAAAATGAATTGTTTGGTACCTGGTACAAGTATTTCATAACCGCTGCGAAGCACATGTTTGTGGTCTAGCAGTCATAGCACCAGCTTTCCGTACTAGAGATCCCAAGTTCAATGTCTGGTGGGTCTTGATTGACCAGTACTTAACAACTGGTTTATCAAACGACCATGGACATATCTATATAACCTTGGCTGTTGAGAAAGAAATGTGAAATACCTCTAACTTCACTACCTTCCTCTAAAAGGTGTATTAAAGAAGATGCTGTTTCCAAGTCAACAACTTAGCATAGCATAGCAAGGTTTAACGTCCCGAAAGCATCTAGTGCTGGACATTATATCAACACATCCATGGCCTTTAATAACCACTTGTGAACTCACTGGTTGCAGACCCACAGGGATTCATACCCGGGACGTGCAGGTGAGAGGACAAAGCACTACACCACGGAGGCCTGTGTAGCTACAAATTTGCTAGGAATTAGACAAGCAAAATACCTTACATTACAAATATGTTGTTGGTTGTATTCCTTGATAGTAGAAAGGATCAAATTTTGTATATCAAGATTATCAACACACACAAATGAGAACGGAAATATGGTATTTACTTTATGAAATTGTTTTTGTGTTTTCAGGATCCCACAGATATGGATGGTATCGATGACACATGGTTAGAGATCAATATTTTCCTACCGTACCAAGCAGAAATAAAGCCATTAAAGGTAAATATGAAATATTCTTTGAGTATTTGCATTGTCATGACCAGTGCATCAAATCCCGGTAATGACCGCTTGATTATTTGGTTTATTCCATTTTTACAACAGGTGAATTTCTTTGTAAAATGAAGTATGTACACTTTTCTCATTTTTCATTCTCTTTAGTTGTTTTTATGCATTTTAAACAATTTAACATAGAAATGTTATAAATAGATTAATGTTTTGGCATCAAGTTTATATACACATTTAATGCACTGTTCAAAGGACTTTGCACTTGCAAATGGCCCTCCTAAAGTCTGGCCATTCCACTCTAGCCAAAGTCCTTTGCCAAGTGCATTAAATACTGTATGTATATAAACACTCTGTGTCAACATTAATCTTTTACGTAGGAAGTCCTTTTTATTGTAATCTTGGGAAAATGACTTCCAGGAAAAAAATCGGAAAGAGCGCTAATGTTTACTTAGCTAGAACAAGCATAACATTGAAAGTACTATTCAAAATTTCAAGTAGTATCATTTATATTGAAAGTTTTATCATAATTTTTATTTTTTTCATTTTTGGCTGGGATGCTAATATCATAAGGAACCTATGCAGTCATTTTGACGTGTGTATGTATGTATGCATGCATATGTGTGTATGGGTGTATGTATGTGTGTGTATATATGTATGTGTGTTTGTGACAGCAAGCTGGTAAGCACAGTATTTCAAGAACCATACACCTGATTCATGCCGTATGTGGTACACACATAGCCCATGGTCCATAGATGTGCCCTATTGTTTTTGGTGGTTTAATGATGTTATGCATATTAATGAGTGAGTTGGGTTTAAAGTTAATATCTTCAAATGCTCACATTTTTACAACTGTGTGTCTGCTGTGTATTATGTTTGGTGTAGTTATGTTGTTAGCTGGTGTGTAAAAGTTCATGGTACAAAAATGTTGAATATCATTACTATACGTAGTGGGCGAGGCTTAACATGTTGTTGAAAAGAGCTTGTAAGCATGGTATCTCAAGAGCAGTAAACTCGATTTGTAACATATTTGGTATAGTGGGCGGGGCTTAATATGATTTTACTGAAAAGAGCTTGTAAACACGATATCTCAAGAATGATTCGTGTCATGTCAAATATTTCATGATATGCAATGACAACAATTAATACAAAATTAATCAGCATGAAAAAAAAACATCGGAACAACAGAATCTTTTGGTTTTGGTTCTTATGCTAACAGCATAAGGAACCTATGCTGGTGTGCGTGTATGTGTCTGTGACAGCAAGCTGGTAAGCGTGATATCTCAAGAACGATACATTGGATTAATGTCTTATGTGATACACAGATAACCCATGGTCCGTAGATGTGCCCTATTGTTTTTGAGAGTGATGTCTTGCATATTAATCAGTTGGCGGGGCTTAATGTAAAAATCTTCAATTGCTTATATTTTAACAATAGCATATCTGTTTTGTTTTATATTTAGTTTAATTATGATGTTAGCTAAAGTGTACATGTTGATGGTGTTAAAACGTTGAATTACAATAATATGCATAGTGGGCGGGGCTTAATAGGATTTTGCTGAAAAGATCTTGTAAAGCACAGTATCTTAAGAAGGGTAAACTGGATTTATGATACATTTGGTACACAGATAACCCATGGTCTGTAGATGTGCCTTACTATTTTTGGAGGTGATATCATGCATAATAATGAGTAGGCGGGGCTTAATATAAAGATCTTGAAATGCTATTATTTATTTTGATAATCTTGTGTTTCATATTTCATATTTGTTGTAATATTGATTTTAGCTAGTGTGTACGTGTTTATTGTATAAAACGTTGACTTTAGTTGATATGCATAGTGGGTGGGGCTTAATATTATTTTGTAAACAAAAAGGTTGTAAACACAATATCTCAAGAACCATGAACTGGATTCACAGCATGTGTGGTACACAGATAGTCCATGGTCTATAGATGTGCCCTATTGTTTTTGGTGGTGATGTCATGTATATTAAAAAGCTGGCAGGGCTTAAAGTGACAATTTTGAAAATGATAAATGAGCAACTGCATGTCTGTTTTGCATCATACTGGGCATGATGATATTGGTTATTGTGTAAATACTTATGTTATCAACAGATACCATTAATATGCATGGTAGGCGGGGCTTAATGTGAAAGTGCTAAATGATGTAAACACCATATCTCATGAACGTTTTATCGGATTAATGCCATAATAAGTGGTATACAGATGTCTTATGGTTTATACATTTGTTCTAATGTTGTGCTAGTGATGTCATGAATATTAATGAGTAGGCGGGGCTTACTGACAATTTTTTTAAAGGTAAATGAGCTACCGTTATTTATCATACTTGCAATAATAATGTAAATTATTGTACAAATGCTAAATTGTCAATATTTTTTATTGATATGCATTGTGGGTGTGGCTTATAAATATGGAACAAATATTTCATGATATGCAATGACATGGCAGTTGATACAAAAGTTCCAAAACAATCAGCATATGAAGAAAGAAAAAAAAAGCATCTGAACCACAAAATCTTTTGGTTCTGGTTATTAAAAAACACAATATGTTCAACCTGTTCACATTCAGTTGTGATGTTATCTCTTTTGCCTGTACATTCTTAGCTCTTGCTTCTTTCTAAATAAAATTCCCAAATTCTTCCCCCCCCCCGATTGTTTTTTTTCTTGTCTAATTATAGTGCTAAATTTAGATCAAAGTTTTAGTTGAAAGTTTGTTGCAAAATGAATATACCATCAGCATTGTCATTTCAATAGAATAACATTGAGGGTGTAGCAGATGAGTCAAATGTCCACAAATATTAAGTGGGACCCCACACATCTTAGAAAATTGCCTAATAAATGTATAAAGGAATGCTTTTTTCAGCTTTTTTGACAATCAAAATGATTACATCACATTTTGAAGCCACTTTTTTGCAATTTTACTTTATTCAAATGATACAAGTTTTAAAAGTTGTTACAAGTTTTGAAAGTTGAACTTCATTTTGATTGGTGCAGGTGCTTGCGGGACCTGATCAGACTTGGTTTGAAAGAGAAAGGAGGAGACATGAAAGAGAGCAAGTAAACGAAGAACCCAGTGAAAACCTTAAGAAACTGTCAGCGCTCCTCGCAGAATTTCAGAGTGAAGATCATAATGCCAGGTAACTTTTCTGTCCGTGAATGTATTTATTCGATTTAATATTTCATTTGTAAAATAACAGTAGAACACCTGGACTTTGTTTCACCATTAAAGGAGCTAAGTTCTTTGATGACTCAAAACCAGATATTGTGTTCTGTTAGACTGTGGTTGGAATCTTCAAATCACTCGTCTGGCTGCACTTGGTCTGGCTGCACTGGGTCTGGTTTGCTGGGTCTGGTGTGCTGGGTCTGGTTTGCTGGGTCTGGTTTGCCGGGTCTGCTTTGCTGGGTCTGGTATATATTCTAACGTTTTGATCATTGTACATATTCTACCATTTTGTTCGTTGTACATATTCTAACGTTTTGATCGTTGTACATATTATAATGTGTTGATCATTATACATATTCTAACGTGTTGATTATTATACATATTCTAATGTTTTGATCATTGTACATATTCTAACATGTTCATCATTATACATATTCTTATGTTTTGATCATTGTACATATTCTAACGTGTTAATCATTTTACATTTTCTAACGTTTTGATCATTGTACATATTCTAATGTGTTGATCATTGTACATTTTCTAACATTTTGATCATTGTACATATTCTAACGTGTTGATCATTATACATATTCTAATGTTTTGATCATTGTACATATTCTAACATTTTGATCATTGTACATATTTTAACGTTTTGATCATTGTACATATTCTAACATGTTGATCATTATACATATTTGAACGTTTTGATCATTGTACATATTCTAATGTGTTAATCATTGTACATTTTCTAACATTTTGATCATTGTACATATTCTAATGTTTTGATTATTGTACATATTCTTACGTGTTGATCATTATATATATTCTAATGTTTTGATCATTGTACATATTCTAACGTTTTGATCATTGTACATAATCTAACGTTTTGATCATTGTACATATGCTAACTTGTTGATCATTGTACATATTCTAATGTTGTGATCATTGTACATATTCTAACGTGATGATCATTGTACATATCCTAACGTTTTGATCATTGTACATAATCTAACGCTTTTGATCATTGTACAAATTCTAACGTTTTGATCATTGTACATATTCTAACGTGTTGATCATTGTACATAATCTAAGGTTTTGATCATTGTACATATTCTAACGTTTTGATCATTATGCATATTCTAACATTTTGATCATTGTACATATTCTAACATTTTGATCATTGTACATATTTTAACGTTTTGATCATTGTACATATTTTAACATTTTGATCATTGTACATATTCTAACGTTTTGATCATTGTACATAATTGAACGTTTTCTATTATAATTGTACTACAGAACTGTTGAATAAACTTTTTCGCTATGTATCTTTAGACATTCAAATTAAAAGATTGAATTTGTTCATCTTTGTTAGGTGGGTCACTGCCATGGAGGACATCATTGTGTTGGCCAACCCTCACCTTTCGTATTTGAGACATGATGATATCAAAGTGCTTTGTGATTGGACAATAGAAGCCTTGGATTACAGTAAAGCTCAAACTCAGCCAATTGCGGTGAACATTAGACAGCTCAAAGTTGGAATGAGACTTGCAGCCTGCTTGATGGATTGTGGTCCAGAAGTGACGGATGTACTACTGGTGAGAAAAACAAATATCTGCTCCGAGGTCAAAGATATTCAGTACAAACATTATTTTGTACTTATGTATATAATTCATTTATAGCAGCTGTGAAACCATTTGAGTCTGTTTTTGTGACAGAAAGAGAGAAAATTGGGCAAGTTTAATTAAAGGGTTTATGGAGGAATAGCTTCAAAGGGTTCATGGAGGAATAGCTGCAAAAGGGTTCATGGAGGAATAGCTTCAAAAGGTTCCTGGAGGAATAGCTTCAAAGGGTTCATGGAGGAATAGCTTCAAAGGGTTCATGGAGGAATAGCTTCAAAAGGTTCATGGAGGAATAGCTTCAAAGGGTTCATGGAGGAATAGCTTCAAAGGGTTCATAGAGGAATAATGTAGCTTCAAAGGGTTCATGGAGGAATAGCTTCAAAGGGCTCATGGAGGAATAGCTTCAAAAGGTTCATGGAGAAATAGCTTCAAAGGGTTCATGGAGGAATAGCTTCAGAGGGTTCATAGAGGAATAATGTAGCTTCAAAGGATTTATGGAGAAATAGCTTCAAAGGGTTCATGGAGGAATAGCTTCAAAGGGTTTATGGAGGAATAGCTTCAAAGGGTTCATGGAGGAATAGCTTCAAAGGGTTCATGGAGGAATAGCTTCAAAGGGTTCATGGAGGAATAGCTTCCCCTACTTGATTCTTGATGAAGTAATTCTGATAAGCTCCATTTGAGCTAAACTAGGATGAAACGAGGCTGGAAGTGGATGAACACCTGGTTTTCACCCTGCTCTTTGTGAGAAGTGTTCAGATTAAGTGTTTAGTTACAGTCCCTTTGCAGCAGAATTTTGTACAATTGGGCTCCTTTAGTGAATGAGGTGATAGCCAAGTCTGCGAGAAAAGAATCAACAAACAGATTGAATATTTTCTTTAAAACATTTAGGATTTTGAATATAATTAAACACCAAAAGTATGTGAGAGAAGTAACTTTCAAGAAGTATGAAATTAAAATGTTTAGCAAATATTGCCAAAATATGCAAAAAGTCAATTGAATTGTCCCCAGGATATACGATACCTTCCAATATGATCTTCTAATATTGCCTTTTAGTTTTTAAATTGTCTATTAATAAATAAATAATATAATAGCTATTAATATAATAATTAATATAATAATTAATGATTTAATTCATAAATATATCAAGCAGAAGTGTCGATTTTCTTTTCAAAAATTGATTATTTGAAGATCACAATAATTTTGAAAAAGTTTTCTATATTATAACAGGATACCTCAAACCTCTAAACGCTTAAGTTCTCAAACGACGGTATGTGCCAGTATTTTTTTTTTATCTTTTGGCACAATACATTTTACATATCTTTAAAGAAGATTGCCACTATATTTCCTGTTCTCTTTACCATCATCTCCGCAGAAAATGGGAGTACAGAACAAACTGTTTGATCTTCTGTTTGAGAGTCACATGGCAACGTCACTCAAAATGATGATCCTGAAAGGTTGGTATTTGCTCTTTTGTGTCTTACTTCTCAATCTCAGTACGCCTTTAACAAAGTCTTACTACGGCGACTCTTCGATCCTTTACATCAATGGCACCCAAAACTGTGGAACATCTCTTTTTCATCACTTCAAAATATCAACCTCTATAAATTAGCATCATATAATATTGTAGTTGAAAGCGTATTAATTGTGTAGATCAGCGTTTCTTAATAGGCGGCCTGTGAGCCAATTCTGGCCCGCCAGACAATCCACTCTGGCCTGCGAACAATAGTCCTAGCGGGACAAAATGATTTGAATGAGATTGGTAAAAATCCCAAAATACTTGTTTATTTTGGGTTTATCCTAGGCAGATCTGCGCACTATAACATTGCAGCTTATCCAGCAAAATTGTGTCTTTAGTTCCGTTAGGAAATGGGTAGATTCACGGCTTGTCAAAAGAAGGCTGATAAGAGAACCGGCGATCTCTGGCAGACATCCTTCTTATCGCGCGCGCGCTTTCAGCTTGTTTGTATTCAGGAATTGTTTTGACGGGTTTTGTTTGTCATGTGATGCTGGTTTTGTAATGTGATTGGCCCACGGCCTGAGGCTGTTGTGAAATGATGGCCCTTGGAAAAAATTAATTAATTAGGAACCCTTGATGTAGATGATCATTATTGTTATGAAAGTGGGAGTATGTTGTCACTTCTACATAAGGCTTTTTACACCACTCATTTTCATAGAAATTTTCAATAACTTCAAACTTTCAGACATCCTGATAATCAAACTGATTTAGAACAACTTAAATTTATTTTTTGTATGATATATGCTATTATGCATAAATCTGATTTTGATAACACTTTGGCTTGTTCAGTCTATCTTTTGAAAATATAATCTGACCTGCTGTAGGCATGTTTTTTGCAGCACAAAACCTTTTGAAAGAATTTTGTGGAACTTGATTATTACCAACATTATTTTGAAAAATTAGGTGAAGTGAAGGTTAAACATTTATTTGGATGTTATTTTCATTCCCTCTACTTGTACACATTCCTATTATGTACAGAGAACATCAGTCTAATCCTACTTTATCAACTTTTATCTCTGTAAGCTTTAAATATTAATTCAGGGGTCAAGCATGTCCATCTTATATAAAAAAGGACTTCAAAAGAAACAAAATAATGAAGAAAGCATTGCAATATCTTATTCCGTTAAGGAGATATTCAAGTTTAAAGTTTGGTATAATTTCTTTAGAAATGACTGAAATCAGACTAATTGTGATGTCACAGCCTCAGATTCCTCAAAGTCTTTATGTATTTTAAAGAAAGTTTATTTGATTTTTCACTAATTAAAATATTTTTCCTAATTTCTTCAGGTGTATATTATAAATACTTTTCCTAGATTCAGTTTTAATACTTTTTCGACATGTCCCATGGCTTTTAAGCAACAAAATTGCAGGACAAAATATGATAGAATACATAAAGACTTTGAGGAATCTGAGGCTATGACATCACAACTAGTCTGATTTCAGTGGTTTCTACACAAATGATACCAAACTTTAAAATTCAAATATCTCCTTAATAGAATAAGATTTTACAATGCTTTCTTCACCATTTTGTTTCTTTTGAAGTCCTCTTTCATATAAGATGGACATGCTTGACCACTGAACTAATCCTCTATCAACTCATTATTGCAGCAATCCTGATTTGTTTAAATGCATGCATAAGTCCCATGTGCATTTTGTACATAATATATTCCCCTTTGTATTCCTACAGCTGTGGACTGCTCAACAAACTGTGCTGTAGGTTTGGATGCATTCCTGGTCACGCCCACAGACCAATCAAGCAGCTGCTACCAAAGGCTGCTCAAGTTTCTGCTGATAGACCAGACAGTGCGGGTGGTGCAAGCTGGCACCGCTCTGCTGCAGAAGGTGCATATCTTTGAGGTGCTTGGCACTCTGCACAGAAGAGTTGATAAGTAAGTCATCTGTGGGGCTAGTATAATTGGAAAAGGGAAGGAATGTGGAACAAAAGGGCACAGTTTATTGCCAATGATTGTTTAAAAATTGTGCTTATTCTTAAAAGTAAGCTCATAAGTGTTTAATTAAAGGTGTATTTAAAAACACAAAAATTAAAGCTTAACCCTTTAACCCTTACTCTATTAGGGCTTTAAAAAAAGCGACCCCAATTTTCGTAACTTTTTTTTCATATGCATTTTGACAACTTTCCTTTCATTTTCTTTTGTAACAAGTTTGGTTGGAATAGATGCTAAGATATTTATCTTTTAAGTAATTAAAACCAATTTAGGGAATATTGGACAAGATTATGCAAATTAAGCAATTTTTGGCTAAATTTGGTCAACAAATGGTCAATCTTTGCAGAAGTATAACTTCTTGTCAGTATTGAAAACAGAGATTTGTGTTACATATTTAGATTCTTTTTGAAATTTCCTTTCCAATGATACTAATCTATAATTTTTAGAAAGAAAGGAAAGATGAAAACACATCAAAGTCAAACGTCTCCGGAAAGCTGCAGCAGAAAAATAATTACGCAGTGGTCATGGCGAGACTCGAAGCTGGAGCGCTCGCATGCTAGTCGCGTACATTTCCTCTGCACCACGTAGTCGTTCAAATTAGAGAGGTGTAATTTAATTCTTATAGAATAGGTTCTAAATAGAGGGGGGTATGCCTTTATTTATATATCAAATGAAAGGAAATTTCAAGCGCTTTCGAACGGTGGTTCAACAAAGCATGTGTGACGTACGGTTTGGGTTACACGATTTTTGGAAAAAAACGTCAAAAATGGCAGCAATTCATGAAATTTTGAAGAAATTTCTCCAGAACAAAAGATTGCACGTAGAGATTATAAAAATTATACCAAAAAACCATTACTATCATGTCTTAGGACTTGCGTGTATGATTTTAAAGCAAAAATGTGATCTTGAAGTTATCGTAAGATGTAAAAGAGAAAAATAAAAAAAATGTAATTTTTTTAGCAATTATTGAGTTTTACCCTTTTTCGATGTACTTTTTCTAAAAATTATGTAATATGACACCTATGAAAAAGTTTCATTTTGTGAAAGAAATATCCGAGTACTTTAAAATGATACCAAGATTACTCTTATAGAACAAACTCCATGTCATCCAGCCCACAATTCCGATCAAAGCCACCATCAACAACCTCTCTCGTATTGACAACGTTCATATTACCCGTCTTAGAATAGGTCACACCCACCTCACTCACTCCCACCTCCTTATTGGCTCCCCCCAACCCCTCTGCAACAATGGCCATTGCACCCTCACAATCCATCACGTTCTCCTTGCTTCCCCCTCCTGTATAACCTTCCCAGAGCTTCCCTCGCTCCCTACAACTCAATTGCTGAGTTCTTCCAGAAAAATCCCCTGGATAAAATTATCTCCTTCCTTCATCATGCCTCCCTCTACGACCATATTTAATTCTCCTCTTCCACCCCCCTCTCTACTTTGTTGTGTTTCAACCATGCACCTCCCCTCACGATCACAGCTTTCTGACCTTTCGTCCTTAAATTTCTCTCATTCTCCCCCTGTTTCTTTACTTCCTACCTCTAGAATGATCTGACCTCTCAGGCACAATTTGACCTTAGTTGTTGTGGTGCCGTTAAGCCTTCATCAAACAAACATAGGACTGTGTTAAAGTCCCGATTTTATTTTTCGAAAAAGGTGGTTTGAAAACGGTGATACTATCGCCGCGTGGTAGGGTAAGAGTTAACGCCTGAGCCTCCTCCCATGTAGAATCTGTATTTTTGGGAAATTTTTTAGATAATGCTTTTTTTTCCACATTTCCTTTTCCTTTGCTACCATTACAAGTATGTGTTAATTGAAAGGTAATACTTTGATTCTCACAATGGCCCAAATAATTTTACACTGGATTATGCAAATTTATGCTAATTAGCTCATTTAATATGCAAGCCCAGTGAACAAAACTGCCTAACTTTGCGTTTATGTACTCTCTTGTAGTAAGCAGTTGTGGCATTTTTGATAAAATTTATGAAATGTTGATGAAAAGTTCTTTTCAATGACACCACTCATGATTTTTTTGGAAGTACGAACAATTGGAATATGCAAGTTACTAGTTCATGTCACATTTTGACCTATATCATGACCCATTATTATCAATTTTTTTACAATATTGTGGGGAAACTATAACCTGAAAATGAAGTTTTCTTGTTTGTAGGTTCTTGAAAATGTTGAAAATCAATTGCATGATATTTATAAGGTTGTTTATTATATTTTGCATACTAACTAAAATGCAAATTCTCCAAAATAAGGAATGAAATAAGATATGAGAATGATTTCATGGTTGGGAAAATACAAATATCATCCCAACTTTTATTCATTTTGTTATAAAAAGGAGTTTCATGACCCAGATAAACTTTTCATTCTTAAAAGTATATATATTCTCACCCAAGATGGCCAATTTATTTGTAAAATAAGTAAAATATGCTCTATTATTTACTGTAGAAATGTATGATATGCTGTGTATGGTCATGATTTCGCAACAACAGGTATAGGGGATTTACGTGTACTAGTTAACAAGCCTGAAAAGAATAAAAACAAAAGTACTGATTTACCTTAACTTGAGACTGCCTCTTTCAGTGTTCACCTCTTTCAAACTATTTTATCATATATCCTACATGTAGATCTTCGATAATGTTTTTTACACAATTTTTTTAGTAAGAAAATGTGTCTAAGTTTATTCTTAATATTGATCAATTTGGGAAATTTTGGTGAAAATATGAAAATTACTCATGTATGGCTCTATTTTACTTTGAAAATCTCAATATGACCGCCATCAAAAACGGTTAGAATATGAAAGAGTCAAAGAAGTTCTTTCAAATGATATACAAATTACCCCCGTATCAGTTTTTTCATTTCATTTATGTTTTTTTCACAACATATTTACACATGATTACAGAAGAGTTCTATTTACAAATATATTATGAATTTGTGAAATATGTATATAGTATATAGTATGGTCCCGAAATTATATATTGAAAATTGCACTTCCAAATTGACAAAAATCATGTCGATCCTGTGTTTAAGGGTTCAAGGGAATTTTGTCTTTCAGAATTTTGTCTTTCAGATTGAAGAATATTACAGGATTTAAAAGTTTCCAAATTTATTCACCTAGCAAAAGATGTTATCGCCAAATCTAGAGAGTCACAAAAACTTGTAGAATGCTGAACAGATATTGTTTTGATTTAATAATGTCATATTTTGAATCATGTTTGCACTCTGTTTCTTCTATAATGAAAAACTGGAACCAAGTTCTTGGATATTTAGCTTCAAGTTGCTTTCAGAAAATGGTGATTTTTTTTTAACAGGGTTAATTTAATTTTGCATGAATTTCAATTTCAAGGCAGTTTGTGTAAGTGTTTGTTTTGCTGCTTAAATTCGCCTGAGACATCAATATGAAATATATTTAGATTGCTGAATGACATATTTTTCTACCTCGATGCTGCAAACAGGGTGCTCTCTGGTGCTCCAACTCCTAAACACTTACCAGAGTCATCGTCAGATCCACCCCCATCCAAACCCGAGGGAGAGACTCCGAGACCTCCAAGCAGTCTGGCAGAAAGCCCCTCCGATCCCAGGATCCCAAGGCCAGCCTTGTAGCTGTGGATTATGAGAGCTTAGATGATGAAGATGCTGACAAATTAATGCAGTGCTTAAAGGAGATTCTGATGATGCTGTGCAATGCAGAGGATATGATGGTAAATTGTAATTCTTCTTGAGATATTTTTGTGTATAAATGGTGCGTGAGTGAAGTGGGTTGTTTCTGTAGAGGTACTTAACCCTTACTCTACCAGCACTGTTTTGAAAATGCGCTCGGGAGGCGGGGCCAAAGACGGGCACCCAAAACGCGGCGATATCGCCGCGTGTGGTAGAGTAAGGGTTAATCAAGGCGTGATTATTGAAGGGTCCTCTGTCTTCCAGGCAGAAAAGTCGGGCCCTTCCGCTTCGGGACCAGCTGGGCCGCCACCGGGATCATGCTGCCTATGTTTTCGGGTTGGCGCATATGTCGCGGGTTGATTAACCCTTACTCTACCAGCACTGTTTTGAAAAATGCGCTCGGGAGGCGGGGCCAAAGACGGGCACCCAAAACGCGATAATATCGCCGCGTGGTAGAGTAAGGGTTAAAGATGCTTCATAGACAGATATGTACAAAAAAAGTGATGAAAATGTGTACTTTATGATACAAGCTTGAAACTTATCACACATGATGGGGAGGTCCTGAGAAACATTTGTGGCTATAGGGCCATCAAAGATTTGCCCCTTAACCAAGATGGTGGCCAGTTGTCAAAACGACCGCCATCCAGGGCTCCATGCCTTGTGTCACATTGATTTACCTCTAAAATGATCTGACCTCTCAGGCACAATTTGACCCTTGTTGTCGTGGTGCCGTTAAGACCTCATCAAACAAACAAACATTGATTTACTTTTATACTGTATAATTACAGTTTAAATGTTATTGTTACATGGCATGAATCTTCAGAACTATAAATCATTTCTGATTTTGTGTTTATTAATAGTTCAAATATTTTTCATCACCTTGAATTTGTATCAAAATAATTTCATTCACTTTACACCATATCCTCAACCACTTTTGACCTCTAAAGTAATTTATTCTCTCTGGCACAGTTTGACCTCTAAAGTAATTTATTCTCTCTGGCACAGTTTGACCATCGATGTCATGGTGCCATTAAACATCAAACAATCATTCAATTTTCGAATTGTGTGCTGCTGTGTGCTTGTTTTGGTAAACATAGAATTGGCAAGGCCCATTATATGATGAAAAAGTGATAATTCAATGACTGAAATGAAATACTTGATGTGGCTTATAGCACTCATTTGATATTTTGTTTGTAGGTGCAACCTCTTCCATTAGCATTTCCCACCTCATCAGCCCCGTCCATCAAGAAAGGTGACAGCCCTTGGCCTGTATTGTACCACATGTTTGCAGAGAGGTAAGTGCATAGCAAGTTGCAGCCAAGCTTTTGTTTGGTCCAAGTAATTATGCTGACTTTCTCTTTAAAAAAGAATGATGTATCAGAATGAAGAAGTAATGCCTTAAAATTTTTGCTTTAAAAATCATTGTGGTTTTGTGTTTTAATGACAAAGATTATGATCACAAACAAGGGTAATATTTGAAGAAAGTATCACTCACTTGAATTAATGATTTTTTCCACTTTTAACCATAACAAAATAATTTATGTCATCAACAGAGAATTAGCTTCCACCAATTGTGCATTTAAACAATACAAGTATTATATAATATCAATGATAATACTCACTTCTAATGTAATACTTTTATATGCAAGCATATTCCAAGCATGTAATAATGTAAACAATTAAGCCAACATACAGTGCCCAAGCCTATATTATTACCCTACTCCAATCCATTATTCTGACTACTAAATGCATCCCCCCACCTTTCAGGATCTGGATGCACTCCCACTTCTTTAAAGCCAACATCAACATTTTCTCAATTGCCAGACACACCATCCCACCTACACCCACCTGGACTATTCTTCTCCCCCCTTCCTCCCCAAGGTTTACCTTGGTCTTTCTTCCACGAAAGCTCTCCACAACTCCGCCTTCTTCCATTTCAAATACTGTCAACTCAGTATTTTTGTACATTTCCATGACTACTCCTTCCTCTTCACCGACGGCTCCACACGGGAAGGCTCCTCTGCAGCCGCCTATTCTGGCCTCACCCTCTCCTCAAGCTTACCCGACGACACCTCTATCTACTCTGCCGAGGCGAAGGCCATCCTCCTAGCCTTAAACTGAATAGAACTTTCTTTCTGCCCCCATTTCGTCATCTTCTCCGACTCTAAATCCGTCCTCACTGGCATCAACATGCTCTGGCCCAACCCTCTCATTCTACAAATCCTCAACAAACTCGAATCCCAGCCATGTCGGCATCCCTGGCAACAAGAGAGCTGACAGAACCGCCATCAAAGCTCTGTCTAATAACATCTCTCCTTTTCCTATTCCACAATCAGACCTCCGTCTCTCTATCTCCAACTACATCAACAAAACCTGGCAAAACTCCTGGAATTACGAAACCAGTAATAAACTTTACACCATCAAACCCAAAGTCGGGATCAACACCCCTCTGCATAGTTGCAACTGCAGGGAAGACAACGTTGTCACCCGCATTCGCCTCAGCCGCTCTTCTCTTACTCATTCCCATCTCTTATCCGGCTCCCCTGCCCCTCTCTGCCCTACTTGCAACATCGATCTCTCCATCAAGAATATTTTCTTAACCTGTCCTCTATACCAGAAATTCAGATCTCTTCTCTCCGCACTCTTCTCAAACTCGGTCTATTCAAAAACAATTCTTTCTCAAACATCATCAACTTCCTCCGCAACAACAACCTCTTTCACCACATATAATTTCCTCCCCTCCTCCCCTGCTACACCTAACCTTACACATCCCTTTCTCTTCACCTAAATTTTTCTCCCACATTCAGCTTTTCCCCTTTATCTCCTTAACAAACCTTCCATCTCACCATCCTTGCTCTTTACACCATTATTTATGAACACCCTCTTGGCACATTTGACTCTGACTGTCGCGGTGCCGTTAAACATCAGGTCTTTGGTATGATTCAACAGGGTACAAACACAATATATTGCTGCTGGAAAGCAGCTCCTTTACCAATTGTGATAATAAGTCGGTGAGTGATATTGATATCACACAATTTAGTTTTGTTTATAAGCCTGCATTTGCAGTACTATTTTTAATTTTTCAGAAAATTGCTGGAGAGCTTGACATTTCTCATCTCATGCCCGATCACTGCTGGGAATGAGAATCTGGTGACTGCCGTCAGGGATATCATTGCCACCATTGCTCACTCATACTCTGGTATTTATGTTTTCCTTCTATCAAGTGGTATATAGAGAGTACCTTATGAAGGTGCACAAATGAACTTCCAATACTACTGTAGCAGTTTAACATGCTTAAAAAGCTCAAAATCATTGTAATTGTCCAATGTATTTACCACAAATATAATCCAACTTAATCAATTTATTGATTATCTTTTTGAGTTGGCTTTAAAGCTTATTGTTTATTTTAAGGAATTATTTTCCTTAGTAAACAAGAGAGTTTGCAAGTACATGGTGTGGGAGATTTTGTATATGTGGCACACTTGAGCTAAAGGGAATAGGAACTCTCCACAAGAAGATTCAAGTGAAGCATTAAATGAAAGAAGGAAACTGAAGTAGTTTACTCATGTACAATTATCAGTACAAGCAACGACTACATGGTACTAGGGCTAATGTGATATGGGTAATCAGATATAGATTATCATGGACAAAAATATTGCAATATATCACCATATTGCGATATCCTAGTGTTAAGCTGCAGCATGTTATGACCACTAATTTAGGAATACTTTTCAGAAATATGAGATTTTAATCATGCAAATTTCAATTTTTGATAGAACTTAAGATAGGGAAGCCTAAAACTGCAAGTGTGTTGCCATTCAGTCCCAATGTTTCTTAAAATGTACTTAACAAAATATTGCATGAGTATAACAAAATATTGCATGAGTATAACAAAATATTGCATGAGTTTAACAAAATATTGTAGAGTATAACAAAATATTGCATGAGTATAACAAAATATTGCATGAGTATAACAAAATATTGCATGAGTATAACAAAATATTGCATGAGTATAACAAAATATTGCATGAGTATAACAAAATATTGCATGAGTATAACAAAATGTTGCATGAGTATAACGAAATATTGCATGAGTATAACAAAATATTGCTTGAGTATGCGCTTTACATGTAATAATGACATATCACGATATATTGGTCCGGGTAGTTTTGATGTCATGGCAAAAGCGATATCATGATATTGCGATAATTGATATAGCATGACATCCCTTGTACTTTTGATTCATAAGCTTCATCTCACTCTGCCCCACTCAGGAATGTTATATCTAGCCTCTCAGCCTGAGGCTACAAAAATGCTCTTCCAGAGTCTGACAAGTAACGAAGATGAAGAAGCAGACGACGTTTCTCTCCAGCAACTGGGTCTAGACATCATCCACAAGGTTGCCGCCCTCCAAGTCCTGGACTCGCTCCTGGTCAAGTCGTCGCAGCGACCTCCAGTGGGGCGAGACTCTGTAGAGATGGTGGATCTCCTGAGTCAAGCTTGTTCGCTGAACTTTAATCCTCTTGGCAGGAGTGCTGTTGCTAAGGTGTTTGGTAGTGAGGATAACATTAAGCTGCTGGTGGCATTACTGAGACCCAAAGGTAAAGAGTGTGGTGTTGATTATTTCCTTGTTTGGTCATTTTAGTATTTCTTTTATTTTAAAAACTTTAAAAGCAGGGCTGTAATTCTCCTACAAAGTAGGGGCACATTGTTTTACAATACCTCGTGTATCTTTTTTTTAAATTTCTGCCGGAAAGTGTTGTGACAAGTTCCCCCTGTCCCCCTAGGAATTTTGGCCCTGTTCAAAAAGTAAGATTTGGCTTGCATACCCATCTCATATGATAGAGATAGGACAACAATAAAGAAATTACTTGAAAAAATGTTATAATTTTCCCAATGCTGCAAAGGCACCTTTAAGCCCCACCAACTAACCTAGTTTGGAAGTACTACTGCAATGAAAACTGAATAATTATTAAGCGTATTTTTTTTGCGGGGTGAAATTGAAAATATTTATAATACAATATTTGTGTGGTTTGCAAATTATAGTGAACCCAAAGGAGGAGCTTGAGGTTTCAGCCCGAAGAAGATGGCGGTGGACGGTTACCTGAAGCAGCTTATAAGTGTGACACTGCAGTACAATGATGACGTTCATCTGCTTGAAAAATATGGGGAGCTGCTTATTGATTCAATTCCATCTGATTCAAGTAAGTAGTGAATATTCATGATGTTCCTTACATCATGAATATTCAGAGATATTAAAGTTGTCACATGATGATTGGGAAGATCTTATTATTCATCTGCTTGGTAAATATGGGGCTTATTGATTCAATTCCATCTGGTTCAAGTAGTGAATATTTATGATGTTCTTTACATAGTGAATATTCAAAGATTAGAGTTGTCATGATAATTGAGAAGATGTTATCATTCATCTGCCTAATAAATATAATACTCAATTCTATTTAATTCAAGTAGTGAATATTCATGATGTTCCTTACATCATATATATCAGAGTGTTAAAGTTGTCAGGATAATTGGGAAGATCTTATCATTTATCTGCTTGATAAATATGGGAGCTGCCCATTGACTCAATTTCATTTGATTCAAGTTAGTAGTGAATGTTTATGATGTTCCTTTCCTCATGAATATTCAAAGCTGTTTCACTTGTCATTTCTTTTTGCATAGTTTATCTGGATGAAAGTTATATGTCTATGGAGTATGGAATTTTCAACATAGTCAAAATCTGATTTTTCTACTTCTTTACAGATCAATTGTGGGTTGCCCCATTGAAAGGGTTGAAGGTGGACATGACAGCCATTCCATCATTGATTGAGTATATCCAAAGCAATTGTGATGATCTGGCGCGGGACATGATGTCCTCTGCCCCGGGGATCCTGACGTGCCTCAGGGTGTTAGCACATCTTGCATGCACACCAGAAACAGCGATGCAATCTACAACTGGTTTGTTAATTCGTTTTCTTTACATCTTAGATGAATTCCATTGTTATTTTCTTCTTGGCTTTTTTTTGTCTCTGATTATATCTCTATCAGTATACCAGTATACTGCAAAAGCTATTGTTTTAGTAATATTCTATTTTTTTCTAAACTGCCATCCTTTTCAGCTTTTGCTTATTTAAACCTAAAAATTGGTATTTTCTGCTGTTACCATAATTTAATCGCATGAATGATAAGTACTTGATTATATTGTCAGTTATTGTGATCCTGATTATGAAATTCATCAAAAGCATGAAGGAGCCAGTGTTATTAAGTGGTAGATCAGAATATTATCTATAAGGGTGTCTCAGCTGACGTAATGAGGTCATGTGACTTTGTTTACAAGTTGCCATTTTGTCGGGCGAGAACGATCGTCTGCTGTTCACTTATTTAAACTTACAAACGCTTGCATGTTGTTATATGAGATTATTTTTGTGAGTTAATTATGCTGGAATCTTGCTGTGCCATTGCTGCACTATTAGGCGTGTGCTGCGGAATAAAAAGACGTTTCTCGATTTCCATCTGATCCTGATTGACGTTCGAAGTGGGTTTCTGCTGTACAACGCAACGTCTTTCAACCTTCGGTTCACACTAGGATTTGCAGTGAGCACTTTATGCCTGGTATGTAGGCTTTGTCTGCATATAATGAACAATCAGATGGCGTTCACATAAAAGTTATCCTTTGTATACTTGGTGAATATTTAAAACATTAGGAAAATATAAAGTAAAATCGCCGCCTCGAACAAAAACAATAAAATTTGCTGAATTGGTAGGTAAGTTAGCTGGCAGTATGTTTGTTGTACGTGTAATGTGATTGAGCTGTGTGAAGACGCATGAAATGCAACGACACTTTCCTGGCAAAATGGCTTCCAGATGAGTTAAGAGTCACATGATGAAATCCCTCTATGGAGAGTTTTAAATCTGAATTTGCAATTTCAGACAACTAATGTAAATAATGTCACATGGCCGAAATTCATGTGTCCATAATGGACCAATTGGATACTGAGGAATCTTATTGGCGAAACAAATACAGGGGGGTCCTTGGCCCTCAGCACAAATTACGCAAGGTATGTGGTCAAGCGTATGAAAAAAAAAATTTTTGTTGTAACATCAAGGTAATCATGCGAGTGCACAACTTGTGTACAACTTTTCCTCAGCTGCAGCTGATTGGTTGGTTAAAAAGGAAATTTCTCCCAGTAGCTGATTGGTTAAGTACCCTGACATATTTGTTTTGCTAAAATCGGTTTAAAAAGGTCTATAGCTGATAAAATATGGTGCATTGGTTTATTTTTGTGGTTTGTCTTTCAATTTTTAATTTGTTGAATTTTTGTGTATTCTTTTTTTTTTTCTTCAGATAAACAGAAGAACTTGCAATACAAGACAGCTGCCATCCAGCTGTTTGGTGTAGGAGCCATGAATGTCTTCAGCACAGCAGTGCAGGTAAGAATGGAGACTTATGTGAAACTGACTCGAGTTAGTATTTTTCAATGTAGAGTCCCGATTGGTTATTCATGCGGTTTGCAAGGGCAGATCTAGAAAAAGAAGAAAGTATGTGCCTAAGGAAGAAAGGGAGTGGTGGGGGGGGTCTTTCAGCTTTGTTAACAATTAATTAGTCACAGAGATGAATTGTAAGTAAACAACTTGATAGACCGCATGTCCTAAAATGCATTATGCCTTCTGAGAAGGTTTTTTTCTTTCTTCTAAAAAATGTTTAATTTTTAGTTTGAACTTTTTTCTTAAAGCTTTTTAAAGAGGGTTGATTTTTTATTTGGCAGGCATCCTGTTTATGTAGTCATGATTAACACACCTGCAATATCAGGAAATCAAAAGTTATTGTTGTTCATGTAATGTTAAAGGACATGATACTTCTAATTAAGTCACATCTTGTTAAGAGTTTGAAATGTATATTGCCTATTAATTTAGAATATCAATATTTGTTTTTATTTTAAGCCATTTCTGATTTTGAATGTTCCATATTTCATTACAAGAAAATCTTGTCATCATGTATTGTCTCCATCTTCACTTCCTCAGAAACTTTCAGACGTATTGTTGCTTCCATGGCAGCTAGGTCATTGTCTGAAGTCCACCCAGCAACACATTGTGTCCCGCCTAGCAACGTTGTTGCTAAGACTGATGAAGTCCATGCTGGTTGAACTACTTGGTACTGGTACAGTTGAGGTGAGTCTTAGTATCTAGGATTGTTGCCACCTTTCTGTTCATCTTCATGCTATAGAAAAAGATAAGAACGCTGAGCTTGGTCTGCTAGTGAACCCAACATGTATTTGAAGCGGCAGTTCAAGAGATAAAGTGAATTTTATTTTACAATCCCTTACCACACCAGTCAACTGGGAAATCTGATTTTGGTGACTTTCACCAAATACTATCACAGCATCCAATGGAAGATCACTCTTCTATTTTCTATGTTTCATGCACAGTAAATGGCAATTGTATTCTGTTGAATGTGTAAACTTGACGGTTGTTGATGTTGTATAATTTTTAGTAATAACTTTACCAGAAATGAACATTTTGGCTCCTTGAAACATAAGTATAATGATAAAGCTAATTCATGAAGCAAACAAAAGGCTAGTTTTAGAAGTTTCATCAAATGGTCTCTGACATCTCGAGCTTCCAAATGCTCATATTTTAAATGAAATGTTGTATTGATTGATTTTCACAGGAAACCAATCAATTGGTGGAAGTCACCAAAATTGCAAGATTTCCCTGTACACTTCATTTTCATTTATGTTATGAATACTTCCCGTTGCCTTTACATAGTATACTGTTTTTACTTCAGTTATACCTTAACTTCTATGCTATAAATATGCAATCTGGTCAATAAAACAACCAAAACATAGTTAGCCCTCCCTCTATGCTAATTATTCTTGAGCTCGTCACTTGTTTTTAGCATGCTGTTAAGTAAACACCTACGCTAAGAAACAAGGCAATATATTTCCT
Organism: Chiridota heheva; assembly: GCA_020152595.1. Classification (NCBI taxonomy): domain Eukaryota; kingdom Metazoa; phylum Echinodermata; class Holothuroidea; order Apodida; family Chiridotidae; genus Chiridota; species Chiridota heheva. Next base: position 292,796 of record JAIGNY010001488.1, on the reverse strand, counting down.
TTGGAAAAATGGTCTGTCAATCAATCACACTTAATGCACACATCACCTCAAGCATATGATACACAGCTATTTTATCACTAGTTTGAAAACAAATTTCTCCCACTAAGACACCTAATGCAGACAAGTGATTTCAATCACAAAAGTGCCTTGATTATTCAACACTGGCTTTCTGTAATCTTACACACAAATAACCTTGGGCTACTTGGTTGTGGTGTGCATGGGAATGGCAGATAAACAATCGTTGTTTAAACTGAGCAGGAAGTCGGGTCGGTGATTGTCATACCTGAGTTTTTAGGATAAACTCAGGTGTCCGGTGCGGGTAGGCTTAAAACAAAACATTTCGGCATGAACTGATGGATTTTTGCTGACAATTCTTCATATTACCTGTAACATTTACTGGAGAAACTGGCCAAGGGCATGTTTTTGCAGAGACCAGTGGTCAGAAATATGGCCCCTCCGTGGAATATGCAAGAGGTCCTAAACACTTTTTGTTCGCAAAACTGCCGTTCGAGCCTTTGACAGACTGACTGTCCTTTAAAGGAACTTTCATTAAAGACTGCATTCCTCCTGTCAGCAGCCTCCGCAAGGTGGAGAAGCACCATTTATTCTCTCTCTATGGCAGAGCGATTTTCATTTATGTTATGAATACTTCACAGTGCCTTTTGCATGCATACTGTAATGTTTGCTTAAAAAAGTGCATTATTTTTTAATTACACAGATATTTGTCACTTGTAGCCTAATCATGAAACCTCATCTTATCCTAATGAAATAAGATAATGACTTTCTTCTAGTTTCGAGATGAGAGACCTATATCCAGTTTGCTGTCGTTGTATATCGTCATGTGTTCAGCCCCTCCTTCAGGCAGCCTGGACCATGTAACCAGTCAGGTCCAAACCGACATTGTTGAAATCATGCTCATGTTTACAGTGATTCCCATCACTACCACAGAGTCAGAAGAAGGTAGGATACTCTACTTCTTGTTCACATCTCCCTCATGTATTTGAGGTTTGAAATTTTGTTGTAAAAGTGTTGCTCAGGTGTATTATTTGTAATTTTGTTTAATTGTAAAAAGCTCTACCTCTTGAAAGGTGATTCATTGGTCTTTGCCAGCATTAGATCTCTGATTGTATACTAAGACCTTTTCAGTGGAGAATAAAAGCCTGATTTTCTCTTTTTGTGGGGTAGTGCCAGTGCACTTGAGGTAGTGAGCTGTTCTCTAAAGCACAAGGATCTGTGAAATAGGTACACTCTGTTTTAATTCTGTTTAATAATCAAAAGTTTTGATTGGCATTTGTTGAGCACAGCCATTATTATGCACCAAGACCAAAACATCATTGTCAATGAAATTTTTCAAAAGTTATCATATTTGGTTTCAATGCTATAGAATCAGGAACCTATGCGGTCATGATGTATGTGTGTGTATGTGTGTATATGTGTGTGTATGTATGTATGTGTGTGTATGTATGTATATGTACTGTATGTATGTTTGTGATTGCCAGCTCAAAAACACGATATCTCAAGAATGGTAAACTGGATTCATGTCATATTTGGTACACAGATAGCCCATGGTCTGTAGATGTGCCCTATTGTTTTTGATGGTGATGGGTGATGTTGTGCATATTAATGAGTAGGCGGGGCTTGATGTAAAAATCTTGAAATGTCATATTTTAACAATCACATGTCTGTTTTGTTTCATATTTGGTCTAATTATGATGTTAGCCGCATGGTGTGTACATGTTCATCATGTATAAATGTTGAATTTCATTAATATGCATAGTGGGCAGGGCTTAATATGATTTTGCTGGAAAGAGCTTGTAAACATGGTATCTCAAGAATGGTAAACTGGATTAATGTATTATGTGATACACAGATAGCCCATGGTCTGTAGATGTACCCTTTTGTTTTTTTTGTTGAAAAGAGCTTATAAACATGGTATTTCAAGAACAGTAAACTGGATTAATGTATTAGGTGATACACAGGTAGCCCATGGTCTGTAGATGTGCCCTTTTGTTTTTGGATAACATGCATATTAATGAGTAGGTGGGGCTTCATATAGAAATCTTGAAATGTTCTTATTTTAACAATCACATGTCTGTTTTGTTTAATATTTTTATGATAATGGTGATAGCTAGTGTGTATGTTTTCATGGCATAAAAACATTGAATTTTATTAATATGCATAGTGGGCGGGGCTTAATATGATTTTGTAAACAAAAACCACAAGTAAACATATCTCAAGAACTATGAACTGGATTCACATCATGTGTGGTACACAGATAGCTCATGGTCTGCAAATATGACCTAATGTTTGTGGTGGTGATTTCATGTATATTAATAAGTGGGCGGGGCTTAAAGTAAAATTTTGAAAGAGTAATAAATTAGCAACTGTATGTCCGTTTTGCATCATATTGGGCATGATAATTTTGTTGGTTGTGTACATGCTTATGTTATCAACAGGTGTTATTGATATGCATGGTGGGCGTGGCTTAATGTGAAAGTTCTAAATGATGTAAACACCATAAACAATTTATTAGATTTATGCTATATGTACACAGATGGGTCATGGTCTGTACATACGTATGTTCTAATATTGTGGTAGTGATGTCATGAATGCTAATGACAAATTAGGTGGGGCTTACTGACAAATTCTTAAAATAGGATAAATGAACAATCATTTTTGCATCATACTTGTTTTGATAATGTTGTTAATTTTTGTGCAAATGCTAATGTTGTTAACATTTTTATTGATCTGCATGGTGGGTGTGGCTTATGAATAAATTTCATGGAACAAATATTTCATGATATTGCAATGACATGACAGATAATACAAATTTTGCAAATCAAACAGCTGATAAAAAGCATGGGAACCACAAAACCTTTAGGTTCTGGTTTACAGAATAATATATTACGGATTATGGTTAGAAATGAATTACATATACAAATTATAGATATTTTTTACTCTCAGTTGATATTTTGGGAGTTGGATATTTTTATATCAATTTCTGACATTGTTACTGACATAAACTGTTCACATGGCCAGCAGAATGATATTACAATGATTAAAATGGCAGCAGGGTTAGTAATTAGCAGCTGCTGTGAATCCTATATTTGTTATCAAATTTAGCTGCAATACAGTTTCAACATAGTAACCTTAATCTGTATCTAAGACCCCAAGACCTCATGTTCTATCAAAGAGCTCAGCATGTTTTATCAAAGAGCTCAGCATGTTCTATCAAAGAACTCAGCATTTTCTATCAAAAAACTCAGCATGTTCTATCAAAGAGCTTAGCATGATCTATCAAAGAGCTCAGCATGTTCTTTAAAAGAGCTCAGCATGCTCTATCAAAAGGCTCAGCATGTTCTATCAAAGAGCTCAGCATGTTTTAGCAAAAAGCTCAGCATGTTTTAGCAAAGAGCTTAGCACAATCTATCAAAGAACTCAGCATGTTCTATTTAAGAGCTCAGTATGTTCTATCAAAGAGCTCAGCATGTTCTATCAAAGAGCTCAGCATGTTCTATCAAAGAGCTTAGCATGTTCTATCAAAGAGCTCAGCATGTTCTATCAAAGAGCTCAGCATGTTTGATCAAAGAGCTTAGCATAATCTATCAAAGAGCTCAGCATGTTCTATTAAAGAGCTCAGCATGTTCTATAAAAGAGCTCAGCATGTTCTATAAAAGAGCTCAGCATGTTCTACCAAAGAGCTCAGCATGTTCTATTAAAGAGCTCAGCATGTTCTATCAAAGAGCTCAGCATGTTCTATCAAAGAGCTCAGCATGTTTTATCAAAGAGCTCAGCATGTTCTATCAAAGAGCTCAGCATGTTTTATCAAAGAGCTCAGCACTGTAAATATAATTTTTTTCTCCTTGCAGCTTTAACCAATAGCAGCTGGTCATTGATGCTGAAGAAACTGTTGGAGTTTATCCCAAGGAGTCCGTACACCTACCTGGGAGGATTCAGCTTGCTCTCAGATCTGCTCCCGCTGCCTCTCCCAATCCAGGCACAAGAGGTACAGTAGAAAAAATAACTTTGTGGCTATGAAGTTACAAGAGAAAGTGAACAACCTGCTCAAAGCTTTTTACTTTTATGTCAAAGATAAAATTGAAATCTGTTTTTGTTTTTCTTAATTATGCATAGATTTAAAAGTATGAATTAGTTGTGTACTTTCATCATTATTATCAGAAAGAGGAAGGAAATTGACATAGTAGTAGCGGTGTTGTTGCAAGGAACAAACATGTAATGTTTTAAGAAAGGTGTCTCACTCAACATTTTGAAATGACAACATCTTTAAGGTGGGTATTGCAGATGTTGTAACCTATGTACAAAACACTTCACTGTCAGCATAGCCTATGAATTTACTTCAAATTATACCTTACCTTCTATGTAATAATCTGGTCTCATTCACTGCACTATACAACCAAAACAAAAAAGCTATCGCTGTAGTGCCCCCCTCTGTGGCTCACGTATTGCGACACATATTCACTTTCTTTTTGCGCGCCTACTGGATAGCTGTACGTCGCTTAGGTCTCCAGGTTTTCATGGTTAAAACCCCTGGTTCCTTCTGCAAAAGAGTCTCCATCTTTTCTTTGAGGAGTTTTGTACCGGTTTCCTGTTACCCTGTCTCAGGTTTGAGGTGTTTTGAGAGCCCTTTTCCAAGGAAATACAGGTAATAAAGTTATTTTTCTGGCCGACCATCTTGGTGTTGGCGAGCATCAGTGTAGCCTGCGTAGACAAGCTACGGAGATTCAAATTCATTTTTGCACTTCATAATCTATGTTTCTTTACGAGTCTGCCATATTACAGAGTTTTTATCCCCTTTAGGAACCCCTCCCAATGAGTGGCAAGTCATCTTCTGCTACAGTGTAGGGAGAGAGGGCAGTCCCCTTCGCCACCTCCTTCACCAAGGGGGCATTTCCATGCCCGGGACAGGAACTCCAAAATGAAGTGCTCAGGCGCACTTCATCCTCAGCCTTCCTTGAAGCCTACCCCCCCCCTTTCTGCTTAGGTGAGAAACTTAGCCTTTCAAGAGACAAAGGTCACCAGCCTCAATGACCCTGTGTACAACCTCATCCAAGCTACAAGGCTCCACCCTCTTTGGTAGCTTAAAACCCTATCCCCTCCTCCCAGGTTTTGGATGACCGCCCCACCATCTTGACATCAACCCCACCACTCTTGGCCCTTCTCCTGTCCCACTTTTCCTCTTTTGGCCAGCCTCCCTTCCATCCACCTGCAGGCGGGGGTCCACTCATTTTCAAAATTCAAACCATGGCCACCTGCAAACCCCTTCAGTTCAACCTGCCTCCCAAGACAACTCCAACTTGGTCTAACCTGTCATCGACTTCAGGGCTCCAAGGGAAAGGGACAAGACAGCATTTGATGCTGCTGTCATCCAAGACATCACCTTCAGTAGCAGGCTCCCAACTACTTGTCCATCTTCTCGGCTGAGGCCACGGCCATCCTACTCGCCCTCAACTATATTGAGTACTACCCGCTCAACCACTTTGCCACCTTCTCAGACTCGCAAGTCTGTCCTTACTTCTTTACTCAATCTGAAGTGGATAACCCCACATCCCACCTCCTCCATAAATGCCTTTCACCTCCCTCTGCAGGAAAAGTATTCTTTTCTTTGGACACCCAGCCATGTTGGCATCCCCGGCATTGACAGAGCTGATTCAGCTGCTAAGCTTGCCCTCAACCTACTTCATTTCCCAAAGCCCTTTCTGACATCAAACCGCTTATTTATTCCCTTGTTCATGACTGCTGGAAACCTTTGGACTCCCAAATTGATAACAAACTCCACAACATCCAGCCCACTATTCTGACCAAACCGACCATTCACAATCTCTCCCGTATCAACAACGTCCACATCACCCGCCTTAGAATAAATAGGTCACACCCACGTCACTCACTTCCATCTCCTTACTGGCTTCCCCACCCCTCTGTAACAACTGAATTGCCATTGTCTCCTCACAGTCCACCTCTCCTCCTTGCCTGTCCCCTGTACAACCTCCCCAGAGCTTCCTCACAACTCCATAGCTGAGCTCTTCCAGAAAAACCCTCCGGATAAAATTATCTTCCTCCCACTACAACCATATTTAGTCCTCCTCTCCCATCCCCCTCTACCTACATTTACCCCCTTCTTTGCACCCCTGCACTTCCTCTTTTGATCCTAGCTTCCTGGCTATTAGCCCCCTATTTGCTTTTCTTTCTACCTCTGGAATGATCTAACCTCTCAGGCACAATTTAATCCTCGCTGTTGTGATGCCGTTAAACTCTCATCAAACAAAAACAAAATGGAGACACTGCACAACATTCTCCCCCTTTCACACAAAGGCCTGTGGGCGACTTTAGTTGATCTCTCAGACACCTACATGTAAATACCCATCTATGCCAGTCATAGAAAGCTCACCTTCTTGTTCGAGGGAACCTTTTACCAAGGCTCTCCCCTGTACCTACGAAACCAGGGATCACCATTTTTGTCTAGCTGGACGATTGGCTCATCGTCGCAGACCACCCACTGCTAGTGGCCAGACATAAGGGAACCTTTTACCAAGGCTTTCCCCTGTACCTACAAAACCAGGGATCACCATTTTTGTCCAGCTGGACGATTGGCTCATCGTCGCAAACCAACCACTGCTAGTGGCCAGACATATGGGCACCATGATTTCTGTAGCCCAGAGACTGGGTTGGTTAATCAACCCTGAGAAGTTGGACCTAGTCCCCTCTCGGATCTTGACCTTTTAGGGTGACCCTGGATTTCTCCAAGGCCTGATCACTCCAACCTGGTGAGGGTCACGCCGTGAAGGCAAGGGTGAACCTTCTCTCTCCAAACCATCCTCAATCAAGGGCATGGCTGGTTTTCCTGGGATACCTAGCCAGCCTGGTGGACATCATCCCCAGTGAGGTCCAACATAAGGGACCCCATTTTTACCTCCTGGACATTTTGTCTCATTAGAGAGTGACCTGTTTTCCACAGTCCCACTTTTCCCGGACGTGGTTCCACACCTACAGTAGTGGTTTATGCAAGGAGCGAGTTCCCCCCCCCCTCCCCCCAAGCCATCAGTGATAATTGTCCAATCTTACTATCAGGATCTGGTCTGGTCAGGATTCTGGTGCCACCAGCACATAAACCTGCTGGAACTGGAGGCAGTACGCTGGGCCCGGGTACACTTTCTGCCACAGATTTCAGACAAGACTGCTTTTGTCCACACAGACAACACCACGGTATTGGCATATGTCATCAAGCATGGAGGTACGAGATCCAGAACGCGCTGGCCCCACACCAAATCACTGCTGAAATGGTGCAATGGCACACAACATTCATCTCCAAGCAGTTCACTTGCCAGAAAGGAGAATACGCTAGCAGATCTCCTATCACATCTGCAGGGGTGCCCACGGAGTGGTCGCTCCACCCTCAGGTGGCTGAGACCATTTGGTCGAGCTCTGGTCACCCAGACGTGGACTTGGTTGCCTCTCTGATCAACTGCAAGTTACCAATTCTTTACACTCTCGCCCCACACCCCAGGGTGTGGCGAGTCAACACTAACTATTTGGTGGGACGGCTTCATAGACTACACCTTTCCACCATTCGTCTTATGTCCCAAGGGTACTGGACAAGTAGAGCGAGATCAGTGCAATTTTCTACTACTGGTAACCCCCGACTGGCCAGGCCAGTCCTGGCACCCACTCCTGCTGGGACTAGCAGCAGGGTACTCCCTATGAGCTCCCCAAACCACATGGATCTGGTATCCATCCAGGGTCGGACAAGCTCCACTACAATCCAGAGGCACTACATTTGACTATGTGGGCATTGTCCACCAATCAATGCCTGTGTAGAGTCTTTCGCAGGACACTGCTGGAATGGTGGCACAGTCCTGATGGCCTCCACCCTAGGCACGTATAATCCAAGACTCAGAATCTTCTGAACCTGGTGCAATGAGAAAGAGCGCGTCTTCTCTGCATTCAGCGACTATAGAGGTCATAGCCAATTTCCTCATGCACCAGTTTAACCTTGGAAAGCAAGTTAATGCCATTAAGGGTTTAGGTCAACCATAGCAGCACCGAGGATTCACAAATGGCTCGATGGTCTCTACAGCACAGCCACTAGAGATCCATCTAAAGGGGATATTCTTACAGTGGCCTATGGTCCATAAAGTCTAAACCTCGCAATACATTCTGTGTCTTAAGCCCCGACAAAATCTAAAATCTGTTGGGGTCTATATATATGTATTGCTCACAACAGAAACCACAATCCAGCACAAGCAATTAGCAATTACACCAGGGATTTCCACACACTGACATTGTTAGTAAACAAATTTCACTGCAGTTGCACTGACTTTCACACTCAACACAAGGACAAAAGTATTTTCCTGTATCAATGTGTTGGACTTGATTTGATAATTTACAAATAGGATGGTGTTTAAAACAATGAAGGTTTTTTTGTTAATTGATGAGTGATTTTAAGTTATGTTTTTGTTCAACCTTGTAGGCTTTGAGAATTTTGGACTGAAAATTCATTGCAACAGATTTTCATCATGACCTCTCCCGGACTTGGAATATGCAGATCATCCTAGACACCTTTGCCAAGCCTCCCTTCGAGCCTCTTGCCTCCTGTCCCTTGAAAGAGCTCACCTTAAAACGGTATTCCTTTTTCAGCGTCTCCGCAAGACTCAGGGGGCATTCACACACCCTGTGCAATATCCCAACAGCCTTTAATGCAATCTGATCTTTTATTTCTGATAGAACTTATCTGATGATGAAGTAAAGAAGGCTGTTAATTTCCGCAAGCTTTGGAGCGTCTACCTCTTATGCCAGAAGTCATTAATACAGGACATCATCGTACAGCTTGCAAGTATGTCTGTTTGATCTGATTTCATCATATTTTTACATCAAAGGGATTTCTATTTAATGACTTTTTTTTTTGGAAATTGTTCCGTTTACAGATTATAAAAATAGCACATGGAAATAAGTAAGATAATTGAACTCCTTATCTTTACAACTGGGTGTTCTTAACCCCTACCTTCTATTTCTCATCCAATCTGCTGTGTTTTTATATCCTTTACAAAGGTTCACTTTCTCTTAAAGGGACACTAGACCTTTGCATAAGGCGCAATTTTCTAGAGACTAAGATTTTCAGCAAAGATTTTTGACCCAAGTGGAAAGCTGCAAAACTTCTTTAGCATCTATGTTATATGCCTAGTAGTTGTCATAAGGAAGAACATTGTATCACTATAGCAGGCAAAACAGGTTAATGATTACTTGAAAAATTTACCAAATTGACATCGTGACTTAAGAGTAGTTTACCTTTAAATCATGCAATTTGTTCTTTTTTTATTGTTTTGATATAATTTAACCACTCTGGCACTACATAACCATTAATGTTGCATGATGTTAGGACAAGTACCATTAATGATTTTGTTGGTTTATTTTACTCAGCAGCAGTCTTACATTATATTATCATGTGATATTTTTCTTGCAGGTACAAGTTCTCCACCCCTGCAGCACATCCTGAGGAGGGTGTTGTGCCAAATGGCAGACCTTGCTGCTCCCGCTGCTATGATGGTCACAAGGTAAACTGATTGAAGACAATTATGATAACATAAAATTCTTGTATAGTGTTTTTCCGTTTACAATGTGTACTCAAAAGCACTTTACAATGGCCAGTCAAATTATCAGGCAGCAGCCCGTAATCAGCGCCATGAACTTGACTGGAGGGAAAGTGAATGAACACTGTGTTTTCACAAGTATCTGCTTCCTTTCTTGGAGATATGCTAAAAACAAATAAAAACTAAAACAAAGTAGGCTGATTTCATAATATATTACATTTGTTTGCACCATATTGCTCAGTGGTAGAGAATCTAAACTCATAATCCAAAGGTACTGGGTTGGATTCTTGGAATAAGTCCTGAGTTGTATCTTTGAGCAAGACGCACTAATCTGCTAGCTAATACTTGGCTTCAAATGAGTATCAACATTGATGGGGAGTTAACTAACCTGCAATGGGGTCGTTGATTCTTATCCAAATGCACTACAAACTTGGGTATATGCACCGGCATTGTAGGCCTTTATGTGTTTCAGGAATGGATTTAACTTTATTAACTTACAGTTATAAACATAGGTCCAACCAAATTGAGGAACTAATAGTCTCAGTTTGTGGGTCATACAGGCATCACCTGTGCTATTACTTGAAGTTCTGAAATGCACAAAATACCTAAAACAAGTCCTCCTTTTAGTTGTAATCCTCATTATCATTGTGAGGTAGTCATTATTGTAAGGTAGTCATCATTGTGAGATAGTCATCATTGTGATATAGTCATCATTGTGAAGTAGTCATCATTGTTAGATAGTCATCATGGTGAGATAGTTATCATTGTGAGATAGTCATCATTGTGAGATAGTCATCATTGCAAGGTAGTCATCATTGTGAGGTAGTCATTGTGAGGTAGTCATTGTTGTGAGGTAGTCATCGTTGCGAGGTAGTCATCGTTGTGAGGTAATCCTGAGGTAGTCATCTTGCGAAGTAGTCATTGTTGTAAGGTAGTTATCATTATGCGAGGTAGTCATCATTGTGAGGTAGTCATCATTGTCGAGGTAGTCATTATTGCAAGGTAGTCATCATTGTGAGGTAGCCATCATTGTGATGTAGTCATCATATTGTGAGGTAGTCAGCATTACGAGGTAGTCAGCATTGTGAGGTAATCATCATTAAAGCAACTTCTCAGTAAAATTTATAAACATGAATCATACATGAATAAATTGTGTATTTTCTTTCTAAATTTACAATCCTATTTACTATAACAATAAATGTATTATTTTTTGCTGTCTTCCATCCCTTTTATTTCCATTGTTGTATTTTGCAATTATGTAAATGTTTATTTGAAACAGAGAAAAATGAACAATGCTCACTATAAGTCAAGTAGGAGAGAATTTGAAAATAATTTGTTCAGGAAGAAAATTTGCTAAATGACAATACTACTGTAGTAGGGTCATACAGTAACTCATGTTCTTCCTAGTTAAAAATAATGTAAATCATTTTTTCTTCAAGTGTATAAACTTGCAAAAATGTTGCTGTATTTTGAACATTTTTCTGCTTGCATATGCTTGAGAGTTAGGACATGCAACCTGGGTAACAGTTCCTTTAAAATGCTCATACTTTCCTATTTAAATGTATTTGTAGAAAATTGTATATATTTTTAATGAAAATTTTATTTTAATTCACTGCAGATCTGTTTTAGAGGCTTTGGCCTGTAACCTCACAGAGAAGGATGGCAAACTGGAGCAGTGTTCCCTGGAGGCCAATCAGATCCTGTCGTTATTTGTGAGCTTGATCTCCCAACCTGCAATAAAGGCTGCATTCCTTCATTTGGTTGGCTCAAAGTAAGTTACTGCGTCAGATCGGATTATGAATATAGCTTGAGATGTAACAAGGGAATAATAACAGAGTTCTGTGTATCCCATTCTGTAAATGATTTGATTTCTTCAAAGTTATACAATACCTTCTATACTGTAAATATGCAATCTGGTCGATATTAGACCTGATACCACATATACAACCAAAATGAAAACATAACTAGCCCTTCTTCTGTTTGTTACCTATGCCTTTTGAGCTCCTGACTTCTTTTTAGCGCACTGTTGAGTCGACATTCCTGCTAACACTGGTCAGATTTTCTTAAATCCCATGCTGTAAATGATTGGATTGTGTTGAATACATCCTTTGGTGTTTGTCTGTCAGTCTGTTTGTCATTTAGTCTTTAAGAAAATTTATTCATCAGGATTCTAGTATGAAACATCCCACAATCAAACATATTGTAAAGAAAGTGTGGTCTATTTCTAAACTATGACACAACTTCCTAGTTACTTATAAGGTTAAAGGTCAACAACAGGGTCCTAGAATAGTTTCTACTCTGTCCATTATGTCATCAGGTTTCTTTATACAATGTTCCACAGTCAAAATGTAATATACAGAAAGGGTGTTTTTTTCAAACTTTGACACAATGCCCTAGCCACTTATAAGGTTAAAGTTCAACAACAGGGTCCTGGAATAGTTTCCACTCTGTCCATTATGTCATCAGGTTTCTTTATACAATGTTCCACAGTCAAATGTAATATACAGAAAGGATGTTTTTTTTTAAATTTTAACACAATGCCCTAGCCACTTATAAGGTTAAAGCTCAACAACAGGACCCTGGAATAGTTTCCACTCTGTGCACTTTCAAAATGGATGGGAGTGCATTTTTGCGAACAATTGTATCATTCAGAAAGATTGTGTCACGTATCAATTCTGTGGATGTCCATTACCATACTCCTGTAGTGATAATACCAGTGAGAAAAAAAGGGGGACCTTTATGGCTCTTGAGTAATGATCATTGTATATATGTGCCCTTAAAGATTAACATTTATCAATTACTTTCTCAAGTTAAGCCTTTAAATGTAAATGTATTTAATGATGAGAAGGTAACAATGTGTTTGACTTGATTTGGAATTATAACTCTGTATATTTCTTGATGTGGGATTACCTTTCTATAATCAAGAAATTATTTTTCAGGTTATTGTACTACCAGTCATTCTGATAAACAATTTTTTTTTAAAGAACTTGTAATTCCTAAAAGTGCAATTAATCAGGTGTATTTTACTGTACATGCATTCTTAAGAGGTGAAGTGGTTAAGGAGTCAGGCTTGTATTCAAAAGGTACCAGGTTCGATTCCTGTCATGAGCGCTGCATTTTGTCCATAAGTTAGACACTTTACTCTACTTGCTTCAGTCCACTCAGCTGTAAAATGAGTACCAGCACTGCTGGGGAGTTATTCTGCGATGGACTGGCATCCCGTCCAGGGGAAGTCATGTGCTCTTATCCATTGAAACTGGGGATAAGCACCGGCTCTATGAGCCTAATGGCTCAGATGGATTTAGCCTTTAGTTTTAACATGCATTCTGGCTATGAAATGTTTTTTATGTGAATTTATATTTGTATAGAGGGAATTCATCACGTGACTCTAACTCAACTGGACTCCATTTTTGCAGGGCAGCGGCATCGTTGCATTTCACACATCTTCTCTCAGCTCAGTCACATCACACTACAACAAACATACTACATGCTAACCTACCAGAACCAGTTTAGCAAATTTTACCAGCAATTCTTTGATTGCTTTCAATTTTACTTCATATTTTCCTCTTAAGTTTTATATTTTCACCAGGCATATGATAACATCAACGCCAGCTGATTGTTTATCCTCAGACAAAGTGTACATACCTGATATAAAGTGCTAACTGCAAGTGCTAACTGCAAATCGTAGTGTGAACTGTAGGTTAAAGCCGCCGCGTCGTACAGCAGAAACCTAGATTAGATGGAAATCGAGAAAATGTATTTTTTATTCCCGTACACATCTATTAGTGCAACCAATGGCACAACAAGATTCCAGCATAAAATCTTTAAAAAATAATCTCATATAACAACATGCAAACGTATGTAAGTCTAATTAAGTGTACAGCAGACGACAGTGGTATATCCCAACAAAATGGCGATGTAAACAAAGTCATGTGACCTCGTGACGTCAGCTGAACCACCCTTATTGCAAGTATAAGAAAAAAAATTAAATCATGTATAAATTCCCATTGGTAATTCTCCTCTTTCTTTTGATATAGCATGAAGCCAGATGACCATCTCTTTGAGATCTTGAACAAACTTGTGACGTTATTAAACATCTCTTCTGAATCTCCGGCACACATGCAGACACAGGAATGTATTGTGGTATGTTAATTTTGTTAATTTCAAGCATTATGCACATTCAGGGAAAAGAAAACTGATAACAGTATTATATAGGAAATTTATTTAGACCAAGTGATTGACCAGAAAAGATTGACCCTTGTTGTATTCAGGGATGCAAACTTTCATTTTCTATAAATGCATTGATTGGATGATATATTTCATGCAGTGGTGAAGGTAGACATTAAGGTCATGCAGGTCAAAAATTGGGTCAAAGGACACCTGTTCCTTTGTGACAGTTTAATGAATCAATGAGGATTTTTAAGAGATGCCGTTATAACTGTGGCAAAACGGGATTTTGCGTGAAGAAAAATAAAAGTTTTTTGCATTTTTTTGTATAATTTCTTGAGATTAGCAACGGTATGTGAAGCACAATGTTTCCGGTTCATTGCTCTAAGAATGTCCCCTTATGTAATTGTGCGATGAATAGTACATAAGATTGCAAAAGAAGGCACACGTGTGGTAAAGTGTGAGCATAGAAAGATGTATTTACTTACTACATTGATATTATTTCTGTCACGATTTTTTGTGGGAGGAATTCGTGACATCTTTCTTCAAAACCATGGAAAATTTTATTATTTTATTCTAACTCAGCATCTAAACATCTCCTTCCCATGATTGTGTAAAGATGATGCAGTTCACCTGGTGGATTGCCCTTTTTCTCAGTATTACAGAGTGACAATTACTCAGCAGTGTTTGGTCTGCATGAAAACAACTTGTATCAATGACAGATTTTTTGATAATCTGCACCTTTGACCAACTGGAATGATACTTAAATCAAATAAAGCTCGTTAGACTAGTTGGAAATGGATAGATTCAGTGTGGTTTGGCAAACATAACTGAAAGAGACAGAATCTTGTCTCAAGAAATTTGCTAGACCCATCCCAAATCAATTCTGATACATACTAGTAATGTCACTTCCGTGTCGGCAATTGATTGGCTTTTCGGTGATTTTATAAATGTTTCAACCAATCAGAATAGTTGGATTGTATTGTATTTTTTATCTTAACATTATCCACGTTAACATTGACCTTTCATGAATGAGGCTGCACTCATTAAAAATGAAGGATTTTTTGCTGGTAATTTTTTTAAATTTTTGCAGGCTTTGCTCCAGTCCGTTTGTGCCCCAGATATAACAGTGCTCTCAGATGAAAATCTGCCTGTCAAAGAACAATTAGCCAATAGCTTGCCCGGTAAAGATCACATGCAAGTAATATGCTCCACTCTTGTCGATCATGTGATTAGTCCTGACCACTCATATGCAAGCATTCTTCCAGCACTACGAATGATGGGGACTCTCTTGGTACATGATTATGGATTTTGCATCTTAAAAGGTAATTTGTTGTTTTTAATTTTTGATACCTGGACAGTGTACCTGTCAATAACAAATGTGGGTAGTGGTTTGTGGGTGCAACTGGCTGAAAAGTGGGTGTTCTTCCAATTGATTTCTCTGATTGACAGCTTTTTCAAACTATCACTGTGATGGTTCAAATTCAAAATTTGTGAATTTGTCTAGCAACAATATCTTTGAACTAAGTGGGGCAAAAATCCTATCGGTATTGGTACAGTACAGCTAGTTAGTGTCGCGCGTCGTGCAGTCAAAGCAATATTGTGCAGCACACAGACTGAGTGACGACAAGATGGTGAACAAAAATTGCGCCTACAACCTCGCTACAGCATTTGTTAATCCAATTCCTGTTACCCAGAATGGCTAACAGATGGAATTTTGTTTATTCCTTTTGCTAAAAACTCTAAAGATCTGGAGAAATGCCATAAATGGATCAAAGCTTGCTGCAAGGCCACATGAACATCTAAATGTCAATGCATTAGTACATGCATAATTGAGGTTTGTTTTCCCCACCTAGTTACCACGTTGCTATTGTGGGTGTGGCTTATTTCCTTACTGGAGAGGTAAATTGTGCTAACCTGTTGATTAGTATTCTTCATTGTGTAGTGATTTGTTTATTTGCAAGTTTATATTTTTATAACTTAAAGAAGTCAAGTAGCTCTGTTGATAGAGCACACGACTGGGATGCTGGAGGTACACGGCTCAGGCCTCGGACAGGTCTAACCAGTTTTTTCACAGCTATGCAGACAGATACGCCGATCATCAAAGCGGAAGTACGTCGTTTGCAGCTCCTGCTCCTCACTACCTGGTTCTCTGAACACTTCTCGAAAAGAGTAGGGTGAAAACCCGGTCTTCATCCACTTCCGTCCCGGTCGCACGAGACTGGCATCTGCTATGCAGGCTATAGCTTGGTGTCTATGCTCCATATAGGAGTCTTGCCGAGTCCCCGTAAGGGAGGATCATGTACAAACAAATAAGCTTGACAAAGATATTTATGATATTTCTTTTGAACTTATCCTAATTTGATTGGACAAGATCTTTCTAACAGACATTAGTTTATAGCAAGTTTATTGCATGATTTTCAAAGTTCAAAGTTAGTAGTTTTACCACATTCACATCAACTTCCCATCACTTCGTGTTCTAGTGTACTGGAGAAGCAGTCTGGCCTTTTCTTCGATTTTTTGGAGCGACTTTTCAACGCATTCACTCGGGACAGCTCGGACTACCTCTCCACCCTGTCCACCGCCATCGACCTTCTCCTGTACTTGATGAATCAGGAGGTGTACACAGATGAAGATAATCTGCCAGAGACCTCAAGGTACCGGATTCTGGGATTGAGCCCCTCGGAGCTCTGCAGCATCGTGAAGTGGCCCACAGAAACTAGCCACCCTCTCAAGGAATTGGAAAAGATATGTGCGGTGAGTTGGAGGGTAGAATTTGGGAATAATGATATGGTGGTTAACCCTTACTCTACCAGCACTTTTTGAAAACGCCCTCGGGAGGCGGGGCCAAAGATGGGGCCAAAGATGGGGCACCCAAATTTTTCGAAGGTTGCGATTAACCCTACTCTACCAGCACTTTTTTTAAACGAGTAAAGATGGGGCACCCAAAACGGCGATAATATCGCAGAGTAAGGGTTAATTACACTCAAATTAACAATGTAGAAAATGTTATCTTACCTGCATTTAGTTTGAGTGATGAGGTTAATTTAAAGGAGGGTTCACATTATTCAGCTAAACTTTACTTGAATTGTAAGGCCTGGAACTCATTTTAAAATATGATTTTAGCAACCGGAATACTCGAGAGTACTCGATAAAAATAAGGACAAGGTATGCTCATTTAACAAATTTAAAACAATATTTTCTCACAGCTTCACGGTTTATTAAAGAAATATGGATGAGGTTTAAAGCTTGTATTATTTATGTGAAGGTATTATGTTCAAGTATAGTTGAATTAAAGGAATATTCCTGTGATGTATTTCATTGAAAATTTATTGCTTTTCCAAAATTACTGGAAGCATTTTTTGTTTGTTTATTGAGATGGGGTATAACATGCACTGTATAAAGATGTGCTTTACCAATCTGCTAATGAATTCTTTAAGTGAACGAAAAACTTTTTTGTATATAGAAATACATAAGAATTGTCTCAATCTGTCTTTATGACATCACATTTTATACTGCGAGGTCACTTTTCAACAAACTTGCACAATCTTTAAAACGCAATAAGACCTGAACGGAAATAGATATCAACATGATTTTTACACCAAATTGTTTCTTTTATTGTCCTCTATCATATACAGTATATGAAAATGGAAAAGTCACAGAAATATTATTTTAACAAGCTGCAAACCTAAAACTTCACTGTTAATTAGTAAAAAACAAGTGTTATTGACTCAATGACTCATACAATGAGAGGATTGAATGGAGTGTGTGGTTCTGTAAAGTCAATTTCTAGATTAATTTTAGGATTGACAGGAAACACATAGAACAGATAACTGAGGCAATGGATTAATTGGTATAGAATGTTGCAATATGCAGGGAGGAAGCTGATGGAGGAGAGTTATGACAGTGTGCACTTTTAGGGACTTAATTAAATGTTTTGACCACCTTGTGCTCTGACTCTTACGTTGACCCATTGTTCAACAAACTGTTTTTGCAAGATAAAATTTTAAAAGGAAACCAAAATACAAGAGAAAGCAATCGGGTGTCATGATTTTACCATCATTACTGATATGGCCATTTTTGGGTGGGGTTGAGAAAGGTGCGGATGATTTGCCTGTAGGCAATGAAGAGATCAGACTAACCTTTAAGAAATTCCTATAAGTATTTCTATCTCTTTTTCTTTCACAGGAATGTTGCAAAGAAGATGAAAAGTTGGAAAGTCTGTTGGAATCTTTAAGAGCTCTGCTGCAATTTCTTGACAGCGAGGATCCAGCCAATAAAACAAATCCGGGTGAAATAGAACTCCCGTCTTCCATGATTTTATCTGAACAATTTAATGCCCGTCTTGTGTATTATGTCAGTGAGGAGGAGGATGATCGATTTGTTCCTGGGATATGGACTGGTCTTCCACCCATGGATGAGCTGGATGTGGAACCAGAGATGGTAGGCTTTTTTTAAATGATACCCTTTTGTACCCATTCCCCACCCCCACTTTTTTCTTTTTTTGGGTAGGTTGATCTCATTTCCGTGGGAAAATGTACCTGTAATTCTAATTTCAAGAATGTTCTTTTGATATTTATGTCATAATAGTATATTAAAAACCCCCTGCCAAAATGAAAAGTAAAGGTAAAAAGTACAGAAAATATGCTTAAAAAAAGCCTTTTTTACTCTTAGTTTAATTTAGCCTCTAATCAGCATAACAGACTGGTATTTTGACAAACTTATGTAGAATACTGGAGACCGCCAGCAAGTTTGTTTCCCTTGGTAACCGCTGCCACCTCCATATTAAAGGTTGACCACTCCTGGTCATAAAAAGCTGTATGCATCAAACAAAATACTGTCAATGCATTTTGGTTCAATAGCAAAATTTCATTTGGATCATTTTTTTGATATGTGGATTGGTCTTCCACCCATGGATGAGCTGGACATGAAACCAGAGATGGTAGGCTTGTATTAAAAATGATAACTCTCTTGTGCCCCCCTTTTTGTTTTGGAGAGTTAATCTTAATTTTGTAGGAAATGTATCAGCAGACCTGCCAACTAGTACGATTTTGCTGAATTTAATTCAGGAAAATGGTGAGAATACGATTGTATGTTTTTTGGCACCAGAATACGTTGTTTTGTTTTTTTTTTTTTTTTTAATTATCATTATTTTGTTTTTTTTATATATTTTTTTTAATTTTCATTCTTTTTACTCATACTTTTTACGCTCGGTTAGCCTTAATTATGCATAAGGCAACCTACCTGCAACAGAGTTCTGATCAAGTTTAAGTACTCCAGTTCTATCAGACTATTTAACTAGCAAGATCTATTGGCAAGCAGCAGGGATTCCATCCCATCAACGTACATTACAAAATGAAGCACTCCAGAAATGCAAAAAGGCAACTGCCGTGTACAGTAAGAGAAAATGAAAGTACAGTGGTAAATTTTTTTCAGCCACAGTAAACCTTTGTTTTGTACATTTTGTTTGAAGGGTACAGTTTTTATTATCAAAAATACAACTTTTTAGTTCCAGAATACAGTTTGGTGATCCTGAAGGTTGGCAGGTCCGTATTAGTCATTTCAGTTTCAATATTGTTAATTGATATTAATGTCATAGTAGTATATTAAAGTAAAACATTTAAGTAATGTGTTCACAATGTAAGTAACTGCCCTCACCCCATTATTTGTTTATTTTCTGGGACAGGTTAAATGTGATTTGGAAGAAATTCGCTTGAAATTTTTCCCAGATTTCAATCTTCAAGAGGAGTTAGCCAAGGGACTGATGGCAGACAAGGAGAATGAAAAGAAAAAGAATGAATCCAAACTCAAATCAAGGTGAGTATCAATGAGGAATACAAAGCCCTCTGCAATAACTACCACTGCCCCCTCACTGGCTACTATGTCCTCATTGACTGCCCCCTGTTCAACCCCCCCAGAGCTTGCTTCACTTCTTTCAATTCCATTGCCAAGCTCTTTCACAAAAACTCCCCTGATAAAATTATCTCCTTTCTCCACTGTACCCTCTACTGTAACTATATCAAGTTTTCTTTCTCACCTCCTGTTCCATTCCTTTTACCTTCTTCTATTCCTCTAATCATTTTCCACCTCTGACATAATCTAACCTCTCAGGCACAATTTGACCTTTGATATCTTGGTGCCGTTAAACCTCACCAAACAAACAAAGTAGTCTAGAATTTTAACAAGTGCGAAAAGTTACAGATTGTTAGCAGAAAATATGTCATAGTTTCTCAAAAGTGATTTTGTATTTTTTTTGTTCATGGATAATCATCTCTGCAAAGGGAACAAGATCTCCAATCCAGGGTTATTATCTCCCATCCAGGGCCATTATCTCCAATCCAGGGTTATTATCTCCAATCCAGGGTTATTATCTACAAACCAGGGTTATTATCTCCAATCCAGGGTTATTATCTCCAATCCAGGGTTATTATCTCCAATCCAGGGTTATTATCTCCAATCCAGGGTTATTATCTCCAATCCAGGGTTATTTTCTCCAATCCAGGGTTATTATTTCCAATACAGGGTTATTATCTCCAATACAGGGTTATTATCTTTAATCCAGGCTTATTATCTCCAATCCAGGGTTATTATCTCTATTCCAGGGCTGTTATTTCCAATCCAGGGTTATTATCTCCAATCCAGGGTCATTATCTCTAATTCAGGGTTATTATCTCCAATCCAGGGTTATTATCTCCAATCCAGGGTTATTATCTCCAATCCAGGGTTATTATCTCCAATCCAGGGTTATTATCTCCAATCCAGGGTTATTATCCCCAATCCAGGGGTTATTATCCCCAATCCAGGGTTATTATCTCAATCCAGGAATATTATCTCCAATCCAGGGTTATTTCTGTCTGATCCCCTAACCATGGGGATCTCATTTACATCTATTTATGACCTAGGAGGTATTTTTCTCCTCTTCACCTCTTCATTTAGTGGCGGTATTTTTGAATGCATGTTTTGTTCCTTAATTTTAAGCTTGAAATAAACCTCTGGCAAAAGAATCAGCTTTGTTTTTGACATGCCGACAAATCCCATCAACCAACCATCCAACAATAATGATGAAATTCATATAAAGTGCAATAAGCATGGTGTAAAATATCTCAATGTCTGAATATGTAATAATAAAAAAAAAAAATCTGGTTTTGAAAAATATAGAAAATGATGCATAGGAAATAACAATGGATGGATACATTGTTCCATGCAGCAAAGAAATAAAAATTTCAGAAGAAATTAAAAATCATGAAATGTGATGAAAGAACATTTCGTGTACATATGCTTAAAATCATGCAGATATCCCAACTTTCCTTCTTGCTTTGAGAACACATTTTATACACCAGCTACACTTATTTTTCAGAGATTAAATTGGTTCTGTAAACAATTTATTCACTCAATATATTTATATTTACCGTGCACAGTGAAATTTAAGGTCAAGTGTGGTCAAGTGTTTTTTACTAAACTGCCGAAAATAGCCAAAAACGGGTTGGGGAATAAAAGGCATGTACACAATATGAAATTATATGGTACTGGATTGTAAAATTTGTACGGGTTACCTTTTTTTTTGGTTTTGTAGACATGGAAGAAGGAGATACGAAGCTCTAACTTCAAGAGGGTTCGGAAGATTTCCCAGCAATGTACGAAGAGCTCACTGTAAGTGTTGGATTGGTTTTTATTTTCTTAAGTCTATTGTTTCTATTGAGTTAATTCTTTCTGTGATTTGATCTTTAGCTTCAGAAGGTTTTAAGATTATTATCAGAATGCATGGTTTGCATTAGCAGCATGATTGCGAGAATCGTGCAATCACAGTTCTTACAATCCTGCACAAAATTAGAAGCGATGCGGGATGGGAGCACAGCTACCGGGATCTGCTGGCTTAGACAAGTGTTGAAATCCGCACTAAACATTCAGTGATAACATAAGGCCTCAAGTTAACGATATGAATTTTAGCGATAAGACATGCACCAAAGATACCTAAACTAAAACGTAAGCTTCTTTAATTTGCAGGCGTGTCACACGATATTCTTCGCAAATTACATTGTCAATTTTGTAACAAAAGAATTTCAAGTCTTTGACCTCATTGGATCAAAGTTTTTTAAGCAGTCAAAAAATTCTGGGTTTAGCCTCATCCAGGAACTTCATTTCAATTCTGGAATGTTCTGATCGATTTATGAGGGGGCTATGACAAACCTATTTACAGTCAGTTTCTTCAACATAGTAGCTGCTAGTGATAAGAACTTAGCCATGTACATTGATGGGCGTGCAGTTGAAGGTATAGGAATTTGCGTAGATTGCTGGGGAGGGGGAAGGGGTGTTTTAGGGTAGCTGAATAAGTATTAGGTATCGTGCCATATAAAAACAGGATTTTTTTTTCTTCAAAGATATTTCTTATTTATTGAACTAAAAAGCTTGGTTATGATAGCACAGCATGTTGCTAAGTGTCAGGAGGGCTTATTTTGTATTTCAACATTTTCCTGCTTTTTCAAAACGCTAAAGTCAGAAGGTCATGTTTAAACGAACAAAAATTGGCCGTTTAAACGTTTAGGTTGCTAAACGTAAATGCACAGCCCCAATATTTATGCAATTTATGGAAATAAATGTAGTTTAAGAAGAGTTTTATCTTAATAAGTATAAACAAAATTTAAAAGGTATTTTTATTGGTAAAATAATTTTTAGAACTTGTGGAAATTCCCTACCAAAACTTCTAAAATCCCTACCAAATTTTTTTTTTTTGAAAGAGGTAATTTTTCTCCCAAAAATCCAAAGCTAGTGCAAACCCTGTTAGAATGTCTTTTAAAGTTCTATGGAGGGAATATACCGTATTCGTGTATTAAGTGCCCTGCTCTAATAACCCCACCCAACTTTTTTGACTGATAACATAATTTATTTGATTAATTTGAAGACTTAAAATAGGTTTTGTTAACTTACTTGCTTATTTTGTGTCTGACGCTCACAGTGTTTTTGTGGTGCTTGTTGTGGGGTTAGTATAAAACCAGTGCACATTGCAGTTCCAATAGTACATGCACTGTACCTGGCCCGGAGCATGGGCACTAATTAGGAAGAAACTTTGTGCCTAAACAGTGCTGCAATTCTATTTTTGTTAAAATCAGTTAGAAATTGGCCATTTTCAGCATATTGAATTTTTAGGCCTTGAATAATAATAATGATAATAATAATGATAATAATAATAATAATAATAATAATAATAATAATAATAATAATAATAATAATGATAATGATAATGATAATAATAATAATAATAATAATGATAATAATAATAATAATAATAATAATAATAATGATAATAATGATAATAATGATAATGATAATAATAATGATAATAATAATTATAATAATTATTATTATTATTATTTATTTATATAATAATATTAATATCACATACAAGTACTTATTATTATAAGTATTAATTTATTTATATAGCATCACAATATATGCAATATATTCCAAAAAACTTTAAAAGATTATAAATCAGATACAGCAAAATACTTTGGAAAAACAATAAAAATCCTAAGAAAATGAGTATCAAAATTTAAAAAAATAAATTAATAGGTGAAATAAAAAAAGCTAAGATATATAATACACAAGTTAATGATACATTATAAAATGATTAAAGGGCAAAAGGCAAGGATGTAAAATAAAACAAGCAAAAGCAAGATACAGTATAATATAAAAGATATGTTTTAGGTGTCAGTACACTTCTACCACCTAACCAACCATCAATTTTCAACAGTTTATATCTTTCACATCATATTTTGATTGGTTAAATCTGGCTATTTTATTTGTTTTTGGTTGATTTACTGATATCATGTACTCTTTTGAATTGTTTTAGTTCTTGAACTATCTTGTTCTAACTTCCAAATTCTACCAAATAGATTAATATGATGTTAGTACATGCTTTCAGTTTCAAAGGAAATTTCTTAACAGAGGTATATTTTGTATTTCATCATCTTTAAAGCTTCTTGTTTCAGTGAAGCATTGTTAATGAATCCTCTTATTTCATTAGTTCTCATGAAGCATTCATTGTGTTTTTAGCTAATATGTTCCAGAAGAGAGGGAGACATAATGATATATTCCGTCAGCGAGCGCAGAACACAAGTAGGCCGCCCTCTATGCATGTGGATGATTTTATGATGCAAGAATCAGGTGAACCTGGAGGAGATAAAGAAGGCAATTACAACAGGGTAAGTCTGGTTGGTTGATGAAGTGGTGTAAAATTATTTCTTTTTTTTTTTTGATGTGGTCATCAGTAAGGGTCAATGTTTCTGTGATGCTAGATAAGATTTGTCTTCCCTTAGATGGCAGGTGACTTCCTACATGTCAACCTTTATTCATAAGCTAAGCTACTAGTTATTATAATCCATCAAGCCGGTCTGTATCCCTAGTTTCCTT
The DNA here is from genome assembly GCA_020152595.1 of Chiridota heheva. Classification (NCBI taxonomy): domain Eukaryota; kingdom Metazoa; phylum Echinodermata; class Holothuroidea; order Apodida; family Chiridotidae; genus Chiridota; species Chiridota heheva. Next base: position 268,620 of record JAIGNY010001488.1, on the reverse strand, counting down.
GGTGAATGAGAGCACATGGCTCCCTGGATAGGACACCAGTCCATCACAGATTAATTCCTCAGAAGTGATAACACTTGTTTGTAATTGTAAATAATGTGGACTGGATTCAGATACATTTTCATGCTCAAGGGCACTAGCCAAAAACTTATCATTTGAATCAGACTGAATTTAAAAAAAAATTCAGCAGTGAAGCTGAACAAAAGTGGAGTGAGCAAAACTGTGAAGAAACATCCCAGAAAACATATTGTGTGGAAGAAATTTGTATCATCTTAACATTGTTTTTAAGATCTTAACATGTGTTAAGATCTTAACATGTGTTAAGATCTTAACATGTGTTGAGATCTTAACATGCTATAAGATCTTAACATGTGTTCAAATCTTAACATGTGTTTAGAATTTAAGAACAGGTAGCTGTTGGCAGATCTTAACATGTGTTCAGATCTTAACATGTGTTCAAATCTTAACATGTCTTCAAATTTTAACATGTCTTCAGATCTTAACATGTGTTACACCATGCCTGGTTCAAATCTTAACATGTGTTCAAATCTTAACATGTGTTCAAATCTTAACATGTGTTTAGATCTTAATATGTGTTCAAATCTTAACATGTGTTCAAAAAATCTCAACATGTGTTTAAATCTTAACATGTGTTCAGATCTTAACATGTGTTCAAATCTTAACATGTGCTCAAATCTTAACATGTGTTAAAATCTTAATATGTGTTCAAATCAAATCTTAATATGTAAAATTCCATAGCAGTGACACAAGTCATATTTTACATTATCTTTATTAATAATGTGTCCAATGTCTTTCTACGTAGGGTCCACCACCAAGAAGGGGAATGGGACCACCGAGGCCCCCTCGAGGTTCCAGAGGAGGGTATCCTGGATCAAGAATGCCTTGGAATGGTCCGCCAGGGCCATTCAGAAGAGATGGTAAGAAGTAAATTATGATATTGGTGAAGATGGTGGGTGAGATTTTGGGTGGTGATACATTCAAAACTATTGTAATACAGGGTACATGATGAGTAGAGCAATGGGCTCATTTTAAATCACTGAGTCACTTAATAATAATAAAAGCGGCACAAAGCACAGCACCATATGTAGAGAATGGTTCAACTTCAGATGTTCAAACTCTCGTTGTCAACTTGGTGGAGTGCCAACATGGTCGAGTGCCATCATGGTCGAGTGCCATCATGTTCGAGTGCCATCATGGTCGAGTGCCAACATGGTCGAGTGCCAACATGGTCGAGTGCCAACATGGTCGAGTGCCAACATGGTCGAGTGCCAACAATTTTTAACCACAGAATCTAACTTATTGTTGATAGGCCCTGTGCACATTGGACTTTATTTCTTTCTTTTTTTGCTCGGCTTAAATCTCAAAATAAAATAGTCATCATTGTCAGCAAGAGAATGATTGCGCTGCTTGTAGGTCTTACCTAAGTATATATTAATAAATATTTGGCGCTGGTATCCGTCCATCGACGCTCATGGTGCTTGGCAATAACTACATATAGTGAAACAGTCAATAAATAAGTACATACAATAAAGATAGAAGGATGTTACAAAAGATTATGAAAAAGCCTCTAGAAATAGAAAAGTGCTTTTTTTTTGTGGCTTTGTTAAATTGCACACATGGAAGGCGATTCCACAGTGTAGGGACAACAACATACAAAGCTCTCTGTCCCCATGTGTTTTTGCAACTGATTTTTACAGACCCTTTTGTGAGGATGAATGGAGCGAAATACGACTAGGTTGATGTGGGTGTATAAACTCAAATGGGTATGCTGGTGCACTATTGTTGAAGATTTTGAACAATAGTGCTGGTGCACTATTGTTGAAGATTTTGAACACATATAGGGTGATTTTGTATGCAATCCACAACTCAGCTTATCTCATTATAAATTAAAATGCTAAGGAATCAACATCCCAGCAATTTAAGGGTAATACCTTCAGCCAAAGTGTGAGAGTTTATGATTAAGTTGTGGAAATCAAGAGCTGATAAGTTTGCTTGTAAGCTAGTTTTGGGTTTTGACACAAATTGCCATGAAATGGGTATTTTTACCAAGTTTTGCTGGACATGAGATGGCATGGGCTTATTTTGAATGCAAGGTTTGAACAAGGTTTTTGATCTTAGCTGCTACAATACAAATGTCAAGCTTGGATCATTATGAGTGGTATTTTGATTTCAAAGCAGTCCCAAAAGTGTTTCTAGTCCTGAGACCATAAAACATTGCTGTAAGTACATTCAAGTTGAATCCATACTTGAGCCATAAAGGCCCATCAGGCCCGGTGCTTATCCTCGGTTTCCTTGGCATGAGCGGATGAAAGCACATGACTGTGATGCCAGTCCATCGCAGGTCAACTCCCCAGTGAACTGGAGCAAGCAGAGTGAAGTGTCTTGCTCAAGGACTCCTTACGATGCAGAACATGACTTGCGAGCATGGAATCAAGCCCGCCCGTACCTTTCGAGCATGACTCCTTAAGCCCGGTACCTTTCGCATACGAGCATGACTCCTTAAGCCCGGTACCTTTCGCATACGAGCATGACTCCTTAAGCCCGGTACCTTTCGCATACGAGCATGACTCCTTAAGCCCGGTACCTTTCGCATACGAGCATGACTCCTTAAGCCCGGTACCTTTCGCATACGAGCATGACTCCTTAAGCACTGAACCTCAGTATAGCTACTTTAATCCCTACAATTTCAATGGGGGTTTTTGAGCCAAAAATTTAGTCTTGTTAGTATGTGTTAAATATTCAAGGCATTCAAATTTAATTATGATCTTTGATTATCATTTATCTTTCATATAGGTCCACCCCATCCAGGTCCACCTAGAGGCAGAGGTCAGTGGAGCCCAAGGAGGCCCATGAGGCCAGGGTACCACCAGGGACCACCAGACAGAAATTACATGTCTAGGAGGTAAGCCTATCAATGAATCAAATTTCCATCATGCGTGGAATATTAAATTGAATGCATTGCTTGGTAAGAGGTAAAATGCAGATATGGTTTTATTTTCTTATGCAGGTAGCAGTGCTTTGCATGTGTTTTGTCTTATTTATTGGTATTTACCCATTGAAAGAGGGAACATTCTGCCTGAGTTTTGTCTTTGAAGTTCCTGGGTTGTGGTATTTACCTTGTTAATTAGTTTCTTTAAAAGTTAATTTTTAATTTCTGTGGAAAATCAAGATATGACCCCTGTTCATGCACATCTCCCATATATGAAATAAAGGAGAAAAAAGTATTTAAAACATTAGATGCAGAATTTTCTATAAGATTGAACAAAATTTAAATGAAAGGATTACGAGGTCAAGCAAGTCCATCTTGTATGAAAGAGGACTTCGAAAGAAACACAATGGTGAAAAAAGCATTCAAAAATCTGTTTCCATTAAGGAGGTGTATAAGTTTAAAGTTTGGTATCATTTGTGTAGAAATGACTGAAATCAGACTAGTTGTGATGTTATAGCTTTAGATTCCTCAAAGTCTATTTGTATTTCTATCATATTTTTTTTCCTTTTTGTGGCTTAAAAACCATTGGATATGTTAGGAAAGTAGTAAAACAGAATCTTGTAAGGGTAATTATAATTTACCCAGTGAAAAAAGTTCGAAGAAAAATAATTGAAACAGTAAGATAGTTTAATAAATTTTCTTTAAAAGTACATTAGAAATTGTTAAGAATATGAGGATGAGAGTGCCAACCTCCCATATTAGACTTACTACACCAGTCATTTCTAGATAGATAAGACAGAGCTTTAAACTTGAATATCTTCCCAACAGAATAAGATATTGAAGTAGTTTCTTCACCATTTTGTTTCTCTTAAAGTCCTCTTTCATATAAGATAAACTTGGCCACTGAAGTAATCCTTAAAGTGAGATAAGTAACTTCTGTGGCAGAAAAAGTAGGATTACCTTCTATGTTGGACTCATATTCACAACTCATTGGATAATGTACAATGCAAATCAGGAGTGTGTCTGTTCTTGTCCTATCACAACACAGAAGACAAAACTGGATGTGCATGAAGTAAATAAAAAAGGTTTTTTTTTTTCATTTGAAAGTTGCAATGGTAGAAGAGCCAGTAGGTAGCTTAGTTGGTAGCGCGCACAACTGAAATGCTAGAGATTCAAGCCTTGGTCAGATCTAACCAACTTTTCCACAGCTATGCTGACAGATATGCAGAACATCAAAGTGGAAGTAAGTCGTCTGCAGCTCCTGTTCTCCCATTCAGCTGTTGAGAGAAGTGGCAATGGTTGCATAGCGCTCGCCGTCCTTCGAAGGAGACGTTAAGCCGTTGGTCCCGATGGTAGGACAGTCACATCCTATGTGGTTCTCTGAACACTTCTCGTAAAGAGTAGGGTGAAAACCCGGTGTTGATCCACCTCCAGTCAAAAATCAAAAACCCATGTAAAGTATGAAGTGAGGGTAATTGGGAGAAAAAGAAGATCGTCAAGTGCCATAAGAGTCGGTGCAGATATCAGTAACCATTGTTTAGAGATAACTACATTCGTATATTTACAGGTCAAAATAATTATTTTGTTTTCTCTAGACCTGATGGGAGATCGGAAGGTCGCCACATGGAACCATACTCGTACAGGTCCAACTCCTTGGACAGAAATAGAGGGCCATACAGAGGTGGTATGAGAGGCATGGGACAAAGAGGAAGCCCCAGTCCAAGGAGGGGGCGAGCGCGAGGGGGGCATTGGACAGGGGATTACCACATGAGGTAAGAGCAGGAATTAGATGAATGGATGATAGACTCTATTTGTACGCACTTATGCCAGAGATGTAGTAAGTCATAAATCTTTTAAGTGCAAATGAAGGAGAAGTCACAAATCTTTCAAGTTCAAGTGTGAGCAAGTTCCAAGTAAAAACGAGTCAAGTTTTGAAACAAGTCAATTTTGTTCAAGTCGCAAACAATTAACCTGTCTGAGTTGGATGAATGACAGCTTTTTCAACCAATCATTGCATAAATTTTCCCAGCAACAAAATCTGCATAATTAAGTAGGGCAAACATTCTATGGGTACTGGTACAGTACAACTAGCTAGCAGCACGCGCTCATGTAGCCAATACAATTTGCTGTACAAAAATATTTCTTACACACAGACTGAGTGACAGCGAAATGGTGAAAAAAATTGCACTTACTGGCCAACTGTGGGCTTTGTAAATGTGATTGCTGTTACCCAGAACACTTAGCAAACTGAATTTTGTTTATTCCTTTTGCTAAAAACTCTAAAGATCCAGAAAAGTGCCATAAATGGACCAAAGCTTGTGGCAAGCCTCGCAAACATCTAAATGTCAATGCATTGGTAAAGCACGATTGCGGATTTGAGGTTTGTTTTTCCCCACCGCGTTGCTATGGTGGGTGTAGCTTGTTTTGTAACTCAAAGACATTAATTCAAATTAGATTACAGACCTCTTACATACATTTAATATCATTTAAATATTTTAGATATGAAATAATTAGTATTTTAAAGCACAAGGAAAATAAGAGAAAGAATTTGACCATAGAACTTTTAAGTTATGTGGAAAGTTGTTTAGTTTCCATGTTACGCAAGTTATGAGTTATGAAATAATCTAAGTTTGAATATACGCTATGATGTAGTCCCCTATACAAGTTAAATGTTGCATGGATGTTGTTTTTAGGTTGTTGCTTTCAAATTGATCCGGATAAAATGATCTCCTTCCTTCATCATGCTTCCCTCTACAACCATATTTAATTCTCCTCTTCCACCCACTCTCTACTTTGTTTTTGTTTCAACCATGCGCCTCCCCTCTGGATCACAGCTTTCTGACCTTTTGTTCTTGAATTTCTCATATTCTCCCCCTGTTTCATTCCTTCCTACCTCCAGAATGATCTGACCTCTAAGGCACAATTTGACCCTCGTTGTCGTGGTGCCGTTAAGCCCTTATCAAACAAATAAACAAACATTAAACCAAGATTGTTCTTCCTTGCTATGTACTAAATGTGATATTATTTGTAACAGCAGTGGTCATCGACAGAAATTAATGTATTAAGTCTGCCAAATCATTTGCATATTAGCTAGCATTGATGGTGCCTATTAGGGTGTTTCAGCTGACGCCATGAGGTCACATAACTTGATTTACATTGCCATTTTGTTGAGATAAAAACACTGTTGTCCGCTGTACACTGAATTAGACTTACGTACGTTTGCATTTTGTTATATAACATTCATAAGATTATTTTTGTAAGATGATTATTTTGTGCCATTAGTTGCACTAATAGATGTGTGCGGGGGAATAAAAAGACATTTTCTCGATTTCAATTTGATCTTGATTGACGTTGAAGTGGGTTTCTGCTGTATGACGCGACGGCTTTCAACCTACGGTACACACTAGTATTTGCAGTGAGCACTTTATATCAAGTAGGCCTATGTAGGATTTGTCTGAGTATATTGATCAATCAGCTGGCGTTAATATTAAAGTTACTCTCCGTAAACTTAAGGAAAATTTGAAGTAAAATTGGAAGTGAACAAAAATTGTTCAGCATGTTGGCTAGTATGTTTGTTGTATGTGAGATATGATTGGGCCGTGTAAAGACACCGCTGCACTGCAAAATGGCTTCCAGATGAGTTGAGTCATATGATGAAATCCTTTATAGAAAAGTCTTTCAATTTTGTTTCTGTCTTTTTCAGTAGATATGGACCACCTGGTAAGCCATCACGAGGAGGCAGACCACAGCCCCCTGGACGTCACTCACGGTCATTTACTCGCTGAAATACACAATCAAAATGAAAATCATCTGTGATGAAAATTCTCACTCAAGATATGTTTTGAGGATATTCTGTAATATCATGGATCTAAATCCTGCATTAGGTGAAGAGACCTATTGCCACTTTGGAATACCCTACTGCTAGTGTTAAAGCATGAACTCTCAAAATAACAGTGTTGCATATATATCTGAATTTGAACTGAAAAAGTATATATGTATGTATGTATGTATGTATGTATGTATGTATGTATGTATGTATGTATGTATGTATGTATGTATGTATGTTATATAATATATATTTCTCGTGATGAATAGGCCAGAGGTGTAGGAAGTGGGGGGAAAGAGGAAAAACTACCCACTCATCTGCCCATTTACATGCTTTCAAAGGCTTCTCTTGGAATGGACTGGCCATAAACCGTTCATGAAACTTTTAAAGGCTTCTCTTGGAATGGATTGGCCATAAACCGTACATGAAACTTTCAAAGGCTTCTCTTGAAATGGACTGGCCATAAACCGTACATGAAACTTTCAAAGGCTTCTCTTGGAATGGATTGGCCATAAACCGTTCATGAACTTTTTAAAGGCTTCTCTTGGAATGGACTGGCCATAAACCGTTCATGAAATTTTCAAAGGCTTCTCTTGAATTGGACTGGCTATAAACAGTTCATAAAATTTTCTCAGTTTTTCTAAAAGTGAATTAGCCATAGACCATTCATGAAACTTTGTAAGGCTTCTCTTGAAATGGATTGACCATAAACTGTACATGAAGCTTTTAAAGGCTTCTCTTGAAATGAATTGTATCAAATTTGTAAGCTGTGGATAGGGGGTACCACATACTCTGTATTTCGTCAGCATTTCATTTCATTTCATTTCTCAAAAGTTATTTAGGAATGATTTACAAACAAACCTGCCCTTATTAGGTTTGTTCCAAATATCATTTGAGTTACTTTGTCTCCAAAATTAAATTTCAACATTTGTAACTCTTAAAGGGCTTGTATTTCCAAGCCTGTGTTGCTAAGAAATTTTTGATCTTTAGTGTATGGTCTGTGGCATCATTGCAATATGATCATGTCTTCTTAAAGAAATATTTCCATGTTTTTTTGTAATCTTTTATAAGAAAGAGAATAATTTTAGAAACAATTTAGTACAAAAATCATGTTGATATGTTATTCCTACCAGAAAATATTCCAATTTTAAGGTTCACAAAAAATCCCAATAAACAAATAGGAAAAGGCTCAATATAACATCACAGCAACACATTCTCCCACAAAATTGATGTATTTCATTTAAATCTATCATTTTTTTTTTTAGTAAAACCTGCTAGAAAAATAAATTGATTAAAATTAGGTTTTATATACATTGCCAAATATACCCTACTTAAAAACACATAACTTTTGGAAAATTGTTTCTAATCATATAGAAACAACCAATTAACGTTCAAAGAAATACATAAACATTTGCAATGGAATTGTCTCTCTGACATCAAACACAAATTCATCATACTGTACAAAAACTTTAAAATGCAATTGAGAAATCTTTAAATATATCTTCTGAATGGAATATAATATCAACCTGATTTTTGTACCAAATTGTCTCTAAAAGTATGCTCTTTCAAATAAAATTTTACAAAAAACCCATGGGAATATGACCAAAAACCATGGGAATATTACCAAAAACCAGGAGAATATTACTATAAATCATGGGAATTTTACAAAAACAATGAGAATATTACAAAAAAAACAAAACATGGGAATATTACAAAAAACCAGGGAATATTGCAAAAAACTAGGGAATATTACAAAAAACCATGGGAATATTACCAAAAACCATGGGAATATTACAAAAACCATGGGAATATTACAAAAAAAATCATGGGAATATTACAAAAAGTATGAGAATATTACCAAAAACCATGGGAATATTACAAAAACAATAAGAATATTACAAAAATTATGGGAATATTACCAAAAAACATGGAAATATTCCTTTAATGAAGTGTTTGGTGGGGTTACTAAGAGAACAAGTATTTGTTTAAGATAGATGTAACATTTGTGAGGCATTTCAAATGCTAAGTTGAGAATAGATATTTTTAATTTGAGTGAAATTTGTCACCAAGTGGATGCTGTACATGCAAGTAATCAATTGTACAATAAACATTTTTTTTTAAAGATATTCAGTTTGATTTGTTCCTCTTTTTTATTTATATCTTTGTAAGGAATGAAGGAAAATTTGAAGCAAGTTTGATGAATCATTCTTGACATTAAATATATACAGACAGGTAATATCAACATGATATTTTGTGACCTAAAAATGGGACAACTACAAAATTGCTTATGTAAACTTATTGTTTTTTTGTTCTTCCCCAAATTAAATTTTGAATTGGAGAAGTTGGCTATATTAAATGGGAATTTAAGTATTATTATGACCTTGACCCAGATTTAGCAGAAGAATGCATTTTAAGAACCTTTTAATAATAATTGAAGTTTGGGAATGAAATATAAAGAATTACGTTTGAAAAACAAACTGAGAAAAAACTATAAGTGCATTGTGACTGTTTAAAGACTGTTCTGCTCAGAATTGAATGTTCTTTTAGCTGGGTACAAAATCTCTACATGTCCATATACCTTTAACTCTTACTCGACCTCGCGGCGATATTATTGCCGTTTTGGGTGCCTCATTTTTGACCCCGCTTCCCAAGCGCGTTTTCACAAAAGTGCTAGTAGAGTTAGGTTTAATCAACGCGGGACAAGTACGCCAGCTCAAAAATGTATGCAGCATTGTCCCGGTGGGCCGCCCACTGGGTCACTGAAGCGGAACGAGCCCAACTCTGCTGCTCGGAACATGAAGGATTCTTCATTAATCAGCCTGTGCTTAACCCTGACTCTACCTTGCGGCGATATCGCCAACTTGGGTGCCCCATTTTAGACCCCGCCTAACAAGCACGTTTTCAAAAAAGTGCTGGTAGCAGTGGAGTAGCCAGGTTTTTCATATTGGAGAAGGGGAGGGGGGGCAGGGAATTTAATTGAACCGAGACGGTATTTAGTGGTGTAGTGGAGGTGACACGAAGCTCTCAAAAATTAACATTTCAAAGGCAGAAAAGTATGTCACAACGCATAGTAAGAAGGTGTATTATACAAGTAAAAATTTATGTCAAAGAGAGCTATAATACACCATATACAATGCACAAAATCAAGGCGTTCAACTTGTCGGCGTGGGGTCCAGGGGATCGCTTATTGGCCCCTAGTGAGGTCCAGGGACGAAGCAAAATTAACATTTCAAGGGCAAAAATGTATGTCACATCGCATAGTAAGGTGTATTATACAAGTCAAAATTCATGTCCAAGCCTAGCTATAATACAAAATGAACAAACCCAAATCAAAGCACAAAGCGCTCGATTTGTCGGCGTGGGGTCCAGGGGTCCGCTTGGTGGGGTCCAGGGGCGAAGCCTCGGTAGGGGTCCAGGAGCCTAGCCCCTGGAAGCTCTCGCAAAATTGACATTTCAAGGGCAAAACGTATGTCACAACGTATAGTTAGGTGTATTATGCAAGTCAAAATTCATGTCAAAGAGAGCTATAGTACACAATATACAAAACACAAAATCATGAAAACGCATAATGTGGAAATATGTTTTATTATATACGTTTGTACATGGTTAGGTTTATCGTCACTCATTGAAAAATATGGGTTGTCTTAAAGACTGAAAGAAAGGTTTTCAATAATTTACTACAAACTTGTGTAAATGTCAAACTTTTAAAATGAGCCTGTTCTATATCACGTGTACTCCGACACCCACGTGCCTTCCCCCTCCCCTTCCCTCCCTCCTCTATCTCTCTCTGTGTCTTATTCCATGCTTTTAAATAAAAATCGCACAAATGTTAAATATATTATTACCAAAGAACCTTTTCCTGAGAAAGTGCCCTTTTGAAATCTAAAAGCATAATAAGCACCTGGAATGTCAAAGCTTGTTGAACCGACGGCCCCAATCTGAACCGATGAATTAAAATCTGAACTGACGTATTAAAATATTAGGGGCCCCTCGCCCCCCTTCTGGCTACGTCACTGACCCTGCCCCTATTTCCTCCAACTTGCCCTTATCAACATTTTGTTCACAAAATCTTTATTTTTGTAATTGCTTTACCAAATCAATTTTGATGCTGTTTATAATTCCCTAATACAAAACGATAAAGATACATTACTTATTTTATTGTTCCCTCTCTGATTTATGCTTGAAATGCCCCAAAATTCTTGCCACATGGCCACCTTGCTACCTTGGCCACCTTGCTACCTTGGCCACCTTGCTACCTTAGCCACCTTGCTACCTTAGCCACCTTGCCACCTTGCTACCTTGGACATGCTTCTTTTTTGCCTTTTTACCCTGTCCTTCTGTGGTTCAAACTTGGAGTTAATTAATTACCGTTTGCTGAACTATGCATGTCCACAAAATGTTAAGAGGTAACCAGGGGTAAGGCGTGTCTTCTGGGTCGTATGATACCCAAAAAGTAAAAATTGAGGTAAAAAACGGAAAGAAAATATGTAACAAATTTTAAAGTTTTGAGCTAAACTTCTTTTTTTTTTTGCTCCTCTGTTAAATTAAGCATCCAAACAGTGATAAAGACTGCTTTTTTTACACAATTTTCAGAAAATGTTTTAGGCCACAAGCAGTTTCCCTCCTTGGCGACCTCCCCATTTTGAAATTTGAAAGGTTGTTTCCATTGCATGTTTAACCATGGAGATACCCAAATAGTATCTTCATGGTTTAACCAACATTGTAACCTAATACTCTTTTTATGGAATTGGTTATCTTCGGAGCAAGTCTGAAAGTGTCCTACTGGCTGACTGGATACTGGGAAACATGGTGGAGCATTTGTTTGGTACTCCAAATGTTATAGGTCGATTGCAACTCTTGGTACCATGTCTTTTTCTTGTTCAAACAATTCATTTCAGATGGCTCCAGAGAAATGAGTACAGAGTAACAGCTTGCTGGGGAGTCAGCCTGCGATGGATTTGTGTCGTGCCCTGGGGAGGGCAAGTACTCTCATCCGTTTGCATCAAGGAATCAGGGTATAAGTACCAGTCTAAATGAGCCTTCATTGGCTCAAAAGGATATAAGTAACAGTACTGGATAATCAGTTTGACAATCAGAAAAGAAAAAAATATAACAAAAAAAAAAAAAAATTGTAAACAATTCATTCAATTAACTGTTGTATTGTATGTTTATGAAATATCACCAACAGTTACGCCCTACTGCTAATACAATATGCTAATAAATATTGTTCAGGCAGACTGCAAAAAGAAAAAAACCTTAGTATACTTGTCAATGTCATGGCGCATTAATTGATCGGACCCAGGGTAGTGCTCTCCTCCCTGTCACAGTCTCCCATCAGCGGGCCTGAGATAAAGACACTTGAACATGACATGTTGATTTGCATAGGAATTAAGGACACATGACTCATGTAAATAGGCTTGAAATTCACTTAGCCATAATTCATGAGCCAAAATAACATGCCCCCTCCCCACATTTAGGTGGAGGTTTTTTTGCCTGAAATGTTTAGATTTGGTATGTGCAATTATTTGCTAAACATTGAGTTCGGTAGGGGACAGGGGAGGGGGGGGCGGTAGGGCTCCGCCTGATTGCATGTGTATGAAAATATCACCAAAAGTTAATGCTAATATGGTTTAGGCAGACTGCAAGAAACTTGTTATCGCTCCCTAATTGATCAGGCCACAGGAAAGCGTATCCGACCCCGTTATGTTTTTGCTGATATTAACAAAAAATATAAGTTGCTTTATGACAGCTAAATATGATAATGGCGCGTATGAAACTTGTAACATGTCGCATGTCCATCATATCTAACGAATGTACACCAAGTATCCTTGTACCCGAGCTCCATAGTCGGTCAAGAGATTTTAGTTGGAGGGCAACACTTGATTGGGAAAGGGGAGAGGGGGTAGGGGTGAATTAGCATCTTTTAAATTATACATATATGTTTATTGTGCACAAAATCAATTGAAACTAAACCTTCGGCGGGGGGAGGGGGGGCTCATTTGCATCCCTTTTCCTGTGGTAAGCCGCTGGCCCATGCCGACTGCACTTAAATTAGGCCCTAAGTAAATTCAAAGCCTTGGGATTTTCGTTTTGAAATAGACTACTAACTTGCGCAACATTTTATGACAATGACATGTCTGAAAACTAGCAATTGCTAAGCGCCATCTTACTTGCTGGACACCACCTAGATGGACAACCACTCAGTTGAGAAGGACAATGCTTGGTGGACAGATAAATCTTTCAAGCCACGGTCGGCTAATTACATCTTTCGCCAGGACTAAACAAGTTGTAATTCACTTCAAGTTCAAAGATCAGCCTTTCACCAGATCAATCCAATCGAAATAAAAGAGGCCCGAAAAAAGTTTGAAAATCAATCATGTTTATGGCCTTTGTCAACGGGTCAAGTCTCTGGAAACGTGCCTCTCTTTAAAAAAAGTTAGTCTTTAAAAATACTTCGTGAGGCAATATTATCCAGGGAACAGTTCTATTTTTACTTGGTGTAAAAAGGATCGGTTTTATGATTTGTTTTGAAAGATAAAATTGATGAGAATTATTGATAACAAGTATGTCATGAAATTGTATCCACGCGAGTACGATCAAGGGCTGCCAAGTAAGATTTACTGGAAGTTTTAAATTGTTTTGCTTTCGCCGATGGTCAGGCAAGCTTCTATTATCTCACGCGACAATATTTAGATTAGCAAAGCCAGGTGACCATTTGCACGCTTCAATTATTATATGCATTATACGAAGAACACAACAACCGACAACGGAATCGAAAGTATTTAAATCATATTGCGATAAAAAAATATAAAAAAAAATATATATAAAAAAAATATATATATATATATATATATATATATATATATATATATATATATATATATATATATATATATATATATATATATATATATATATATATATATATATATATATATATATATATATATATATATATATATATATATATATATATATATATATATATATATATATATATATATATATATATAAATATATGTATATATATATATATATATATATATATATATATATATATATATATATATATATATATATATATATATATATATATATATATATATATATATATATATATATACATATATATATATATATATATATATATAAATATATGTATATATATATATATATATATATATATATATATATATATATATATATATATATATATATATATATGTATATATATATATATATATATATATATATATATATATATATATATATATATATATATATATATATATATATAAATAAAAACAAAGACGTTACACGACGTAAAGGAAGTCTTGTATGTACACCGACATTCACTCATAATGCATGCACAACGGAAAATAATATATTGCCCAACATACAGGGAGGTTTTGACAGTTTTGGTGCAGAACCATCCAGTTACCCTAACAGGTTACGGTTATGCTTAGCTTTAAGGTTAGGCTTAAAGACCCCCTGTTTGTGGAGTAATTGATTTTCCATGCACAATGAGAATAGGTAGATCATCCCAAGCGCAAAAAGCCAAACCAGTTTTCAAAGAGCCAAATCTGCCAAACAAAGCTAAGACCAAAAAAGTACAAATTTAAATAGGGATCGGCTACTGGTGGCTCCAATGGCTTTTCTGCGGCGAAAAAAAAATGTTATGTAACTTCTACATTATGCAAAATATCACCTGGTATCTTTTTATTCTCCATCAAAATTTTGAGAGAAGGCGCACTTGAAAATAAAGACTGCGCGGCCATTAAGTCTTCTTCTTGCGACCAAACACTCTCGAAAAGTCAAATTTTCAGAAAAAGCCAAATAATATTTTGATGAAAAAAAAGCCACATTTTCAGAACTTAAGCCAAATAACTTTTCTTACTGTCAAACAAGTCTCAAGACATTAAATTTTTTCTTCTTCATATTTGTTCCGTCGGGTTCTTAAGGTAACCCAGTGGCGTGGACAACGTCCAAAACTTATGTGGTTGTGTGTGGGGGTGAGGTCGAAAACAATGACTTGTATGTCAACGTCAAAAAGTTGGGGAAGGGGAGGGTCCGATGAATCAAGACGTTATTTTGGGAAATTGGGTTCTCGTGGGGAACACTGGTTTGTGATCATCCTCCCGCGATTGGGAACTCGGCAATTATCTACTGGGTTAACAGTTCTTTGCAGTTGAAAATGCCAGTGTTGGATCGCAAGTGTATCATCATGACTCACCTGTCGAATGAGGACGTTAATTATCGGTCCGGACAATGTTCAGTAAACACCGAGTTTTCGTCCTGCTGCTCTTTTCGAGAGGTGAGAGAACCAGGTATTTGCAAGGAGCGCTACAGTCCACTGTCCGGACCGATATTTAACGTCCTCATTCAACAGGTGCGTAGTCGATGGGGCGGTGCCTCTCTACCCCTTTCCCCCTCCCTCCGTGGTGACCTTTTTTCTTTTTTTTTTTACATTTGCAAGTACAAAAATTGGCCACATTTCAGATCCAGATATTTAGGACCAAAATTCGGGAAAATAGGAAAAGTTTATACAAGATCTACAAAAATTGGAAAATTTATCAAAATAAGTCTCGGAAGCGGAAAGATTTAAATCATGATTGGTCAATTGTATTAATCATGATTCGGAATATCTAATGTCCCAAAAATTGTGAAAAGCAAACCAAACAATGTGAAAAGCAAATTAGGGATTCATAGAATGGTTCAAAATGATTTTTGTAATATTCTCAGTTGCATTGAATTAATTAAATCAATATATCATTATATATCAGACAAGATAGCCCAAATTCACACTCATCGTAATTTTTCTCCGGACCCCAAAGTAAAGGTAATTGTTGTCTTTGTTGTCAATATTTAAAAGAACACTCAAGTTTTATAGGGCACTTTTATAAGCGGGGGAAATAAAACATAGGCAGAAGTGAATGCTTTTTCAGTAGGAAAAAATAACAATGTCTGTATAAAGGGATGTTTAGTCCAAGCCTTGTTATTCTCTCTTCATGGAACTTAAGAAATAAATGATACAATTTAGTCTTCTTTGGGGCGATATTTGTGTTACTTTCTTTTTTCAACAGTTCAATGAAAGGCTGATAGATGTATATATATATATATATATATATATATATATATATATATATATATATATATATATATATATATATATATATATATATATATATATATATATATATATATATATATATATATATTATTTTTTTATATATATATATATATATATATATAAATATATATATATATATATATATATATATATATATATATATATATATATATATATATATATATATATATATATATATATATATATATATATATATATATATATATATATATATATATATATATATATATATATATATATATATATATATATATATATATATATATATATATATATATATATATATATATATATATATATATATATATATATATATATATTATGTACATAGCTAAACGGGAAGGTTTTTTAATGTTTCTACCACCCAGTTCCGCCGCCACTGATCGGAGAGGTGGGTGCAGATGACCAATTCCTCTGTTATCACTCTTGATGTCTCGCATGTCACAACTTCTGCATATCTGCCACTTTAAAAAAAAATCGCGGTTAGCTTCTAGCCCATCCCCTTCCTCGCCACTTCAAGATAACAATTTTGGTAAAAATAAGTACCTTCTTATTGGTTTGTAAAGAATGAAAGAAGACCCCCCTCCCCTCCCTTTCACGATCTTCTAGCTTGACCACTGAACTCATCCTTTAAGGGTAGCTACAACAGCATTATAATGTAGCAACGACACAAAAATACCGCCCTAGTATATCAGGCCTCGACATAATTATGACCCCTTACACAGGGCAAAAAGCTTTACTAAGTGTGCCGCCATCATACATGTCATAACCTGCCTCAAAATATTATGTTGAGCTACTACATCATTGATGTTCTGGTTTAAGAAACTCTTCTACCACCATACCTCTCCTATAGGTGATCTATGCGTTACACAACAAGTCCCTCTTTGAGCAGTTGGGAATTTAAATGACGTTCTCAGAGTATTGTTATTTTGTTGGCGCTGCTGCATGTTGAGTTAGTTTCTCCAGGTCTCTTTCTTTCCTGCTCAGCTTGAAATGACTTGAGAAGTTTAAGAAGTTCTTGTCTTTCCATGTTTAACTTTTCCATATCTTTCCTTCGTTTTGTTTCCATTGCATGCAGGAGACGCAATTCGTGCTGCAGTTTGTCAGTCACGCCTGTGAGAGAGGAATAAGGAAATCTTAAACATCATATGCAGAGACGTCATGCTCACGAGTGACCAAATGAGCACCGACGTTAAAGGAGCACTAGACCGAAAAGTGAGGCGCTTGTTTTTGCAAATTTCACAGATATGTCATCCACAAAAGATCGATAACTTCATGCTTCCATAGTGCACAGACGGCGTGTGGGCAAAGGTTACTTGAATATTCATATTAACCAGAATTGTGTTTACCATTGCGTGCTAGATAAACATTTGATTGTCTGGGGACCCCTAAAAATACACCCTCACTTTTCAGTCTAGTGCTCCTTTAACTTGAATGGTGCTCAGTTGGTTCCGTCCTTCCGAGCAAAGCCTTTCTCTTTTTCTTCTTTTTGTTGTGCAAAGGTGAATACGTTATTTATCCCTACACCGTCAATTTGGGCATGATCTTACTGATATCTAACAGTTTATGGCCTTTGAAATGATGCGCATACATTCTTTTTAGCACACAATAAGACAAGCATTCTGCTCAATATGAACAACTGTGGGATCAATAAGGTTGGAATTAAGCGAAAATAACAATCTTAACCTAATTAAAGTATTTCTAACTATAAACTCTCTGAAAAATAGAGAATGTGAGTATTCTGATGATAATTGTATTTGTTCAATTATCTCACTTTCATTATTTGATCATAAGCCCCATGCATCCATTCATGGTCACGTCACGTAGATATCCACATTTTAAATACATTTGACATACTTTTTTTCTGGCTAATATGAGTGAAAATACCTTTGATTTGACTTCTAAAAAGTACCTTTGATTTGTTCCACTGCGTTCTTTTGTTCCATAATTTGTAATCTCTGAGACTCCACTTTCACTGACATTTCGCGTCTTTCATCTTCTAACTTTAGAAGCATCTCAGATCGAAATATCTCGAATTCTGTTCGAAGCTCAGCAATGCAATTATGAGTCTCTACCTCTGAATCTAAAACGTTTAAACCACACCCTTGATGGCATGCGTTTGCACGATATCCGCACACAAGTAAATGTTGATCAAGGGATCCTCGATGTAATACTTCATTACACCCTCGGAATCTATAAGGACACAGAATAGTTTCATATTTGCACTCTTCCTCGTGTTTTGTAAGATTTTCCAATCGTATGACGACGTCACAGCCGTTGTCATGGTTAATGCAGCGAATCCGAAGTCTCGATAGGTCATTGCGCATATATCTGAATATTGGTTTTAGGTCGGAATCGGTGAGGCTCTGAAAATATTAAAAGAATATCATATTCGTTGTTTTTCAATTGCCATTCAGGAATACGTTAAAAAAATGTTTTGAAAATGCAACTATATGACATAGCACTGTATATTGCGACACTGTATGCATGCTGTATGCATGCTGCATGATGTTTCAGCTGACGTCATGAGGTCACATGACTTTGCTTATTACATCGCTATTATTACATCAAATTTTAGTGTAGGTCCGTGGTAAAATAATTCCCCATGAAACTTTTACTGAAACAAATCTCGTCAAGTTTGGATATGCATAGTCAAGTCCTATCCTTTCTCTACCATTCCTGAATTTTTCAACTTC
>JAIGNY010001488.1:235000-245000 GCA_020152595.1 Chiridota heheva | reverse complement strand
AGACCGGGCATCAGTATATAAAACCAGGCATCATTATATAAAGACCGGCATCGGTATATAAAGACCAGGCATCGGTATATAAAGCCGGGCATCGGTATATAAAGACCGGGCATCGGTATATAAAGACCGCATCGGTATATAAAGACCATCGGTATATAAAAGAATAGGCATCGGTATATACAATCCAGGGCATCGGTATATAAAGACCGGGCATCGGTATATACAATCCGGGCATCGGTATATACAATCCGGGCATCGGTATATACAATCCGGGCATCGGTATATACAATCCGGGCATCGGTATATAAAGACCGGGCATTGGTATATAAAGACCGGGCATCGGTATATACAATCCGGGCATCGGTATATAAAGACCGGGCATCGGTATATACAATCCGGGCATCGGTATATAAAGACCGGGCATCGGTATATACAATCCGGGCATCGGTATATACAATCGGTCGGTATATACAATCCGGGCATCGGTATATGGCATCAGTATATAAAGACCGGCATCATCGGTATATAAAGACCGGGCATCGGTATATAAAGACCGGGCATCGGTATATAAAGACCGGGCATCGGTATATAAAACCGGGCCCGTAGCCAGCTTTACATTTTTGGGGACAAGTGAAATGATTGAGGGAAATGCTATTTTCTCTTATTTTCCGTTCACTAAAAAAGGGGTAGTTAATCTATTGGAAATTTTGGCAACATTGACAGAAAATGGAGAAAAATTCTCGAAAATTGAAGAAAACTTCCGGAAAATTGAAAAACAAATTAAAAAAAAGATGGAAATTTTCCAGCACATTGAAAAAAAGTTAAGGAAATTTCACGAAAATTGAAGCAAATTTTCTAAAAATGAAGGACTTTATTAATTACAAATTATTATGCATATTACAATTGTTTTCCTTACATTAGTTTGTAGGGGGAGGGGGGGGGACTAAAATATTTTTGAGGGAGGCATTTCCCCCAAATGCTCCCCCCTCCCGTAGCTACGGACCTGATAAAGACATGTAGGCTAATGCACCACTACTTGACTACATGAACTGCTGGCAAGTTGAAGGATGAATAACCGAATCTATGTTTTGATAAATCATTTGATCCTATCTTGAAACTGGTCCCTTGTCACTATGATACTTTTGCAAGAAAGATATGTCTGATACGATATCAGTATGGTAATATCAGGCTGAGAACCTTTAAAGGACTATGAAAGTCTAGCAGATTTTAAATATGTAAAAGAGCTGTTTTACAAATTTTGCAAAAAGCGAATTTAGTTTTCAAGTTGACTGACAAAATTTCATGATTTGTTAATTTATCCAGAATTTGTGATATACATCTCAAAATCTGTATCTAATTCTTTAAATTCTGTTCTTTAAATTCAGCTACTTGTGAATTTCAGAATGTCTATTCTAGATACATGATGATTTGGGGTGTGACAAAGTTCTCAGGCTGATTTGCCCAACGTCCAATTCTATATTTCAGACAAGTTTGACAGAGGAATAAAACTAAAAAGCAAAGGTTTTACCAAAGTTTTATAAAGGATCCTTCCCCAATGATGTCACACAATATTGCGCAATAACAGCTAAGTATTAAAAATGCTGTAAATGGTAAATTTTCAACCAATTTCAATGGAATATTTTGCTCTTTTTAATGGTTTAGATCATATTCTAAATCAATTAAACCCATGTTGCCTCTCCCTCCCTCCCTCCTTCCATTCCCTCTACCCCCTTTCTCCCTCCCTCCCCCCTCCCCCTTTCCTCCCTCCCTTCCTTCTCCCCCCCTCCCCCCTCCTCGCTCTCTCCATCCCTCTTTCTTCCCTCTCCCTCCCTTCCTCCCTCCCTTCTCCCTTCCTCCCTTCCTCCCCTCCTCCCATCCTCCCCTCCCTCCCATTCTCCCTCCCTTCCTCCCCTCCCTCCCTCCCTTCCTCCCTCATTTCGTCCCTCCTTTCCTCCCTCCCTTCCTTTCTCCCTCCCTCCCCTCCCCTCATCCCTCCCTCCCTCCCTCCTTTTTCCTCCCTCCATCCCTTCCTCCCTCCCTTTCTCCCTCCTTTCTCCTCCCTTTCTCCCCCTCCCCTCCCTCCTTCCTCCTCCCTCCTCCTCCCTCTTTTCCTCCCTCCTTCCTCCCCCTCAATTTCAATCAATCAATCAATCAATCAGATGAAGAAGCATTTGGATTTCTTGATAAAATTACGACCGTGTAACAACTTTTGACATTAACATATAAAGGAGATGGAGAAGGGGTCGAGAAATTGTGAAACATAAAAACGTCTCAAAATATTCTTCCTTCTACGGTGTTTTGGTATAGTAGAGTGGGATTTAACAAGCGGCAATGTCCAGAGGGATATCTCACGAGCAAGAGAAATGTATTAGGGGCAAGGGGGTGTATCAGGGGCAAGGAAGATGTATCGGGGCAAGGGAGATGTATCGGAGCAAGGGGATATACAGGGAGATGTATCAGGGGCAAGGGGTGTGTCAGGACAAGGGGTGTATGAGAGGCAAGTGAGATGTATCAGGGGCAAGAGAGATGTATCGGAGGAAGGGGATATACAGGGAGATGTATCAGGGGCAAGGATGTGTATCAGGGGCAAGAAATATATACCAGGGGTGTGCACGGATGATGTACCAGGGGTGTGCACGGATGATGTATCAGGAGTGTGCACGGGTGATGTATCAGGGGTCTGCACGGGTGATGTATCAGGGGTCTGCACGGGTGATGTATCAGGGTGTCAGTGTGCACGAGAGATGTATCAGGGGTGTGCACGGGTGATGTATCAGGGGTGTGCACGAGTAATGTATCAGAGGTGTGCACGGGTGATGTATCAGGGGTGTGCACGGGTGATGTATCAGGGTTGTGCACGGGTGATGTATCAGGGTTGTGCACGGGTTATGTATCGGGGGTGTGCACGGGTGATGTATCAGAGGTGTGCACGATTGATGCATCAGGGGTGTGCACGGGTGATGTATCAGGGGTGTGCACGGGTGATGTATCAGGTTGTGCACGGGAGATGTATCGGGGGCAGGGGTGCTACGGAACCTTCGGGTGTTTAATTGTTTAGATGACAAAAGGGATATCTAAGTTGCATGGGGATGCTAGAGAAACATAATCAGGTATCAACCAAGAAGAAGTGTATTCCCATTGAGACCCGATCAACGGGAACCCATTTGAATGGGATAAGATTGGGTACCCGTTGGGAATTCACATTGGACTCGTTAGGGTTTCCATTTACTTAATTGATTACCATTCAACTTGAACTGGTTTCAATGGGATTTTCTATCATGAGAAAAGGGAATGAGAACGTTCGGATGGTAGGGCGAATGTCGCAGAAGATATCCCATAAAGGGGGCATGTCCTTCCCCAGGGACGTGACAATTGAGATATAGGGGAGGGGCATATCCGTGGGCCCCAACAATTTCTAAGCTTGCCAAAACTACTTCGAGGAAGTGTCATTGGACACCCCCTGCCACCGTCAGACGTAAGTGACAACGTAAGTGACAACATTTTACAAGATTCTTTAGTCAGATTTTTCAGTCTGTTCTTCGTGTATCATCTTTCAAATAAAAGAAATAAAAAGTACTTACGCGTAATTACTTCTCGCTGTTTTCTTATGTTGTCACTCCGAAAGAGCAGATTGTGCCTCTTTATTACACACACCGACACTATCCCTCCAAATTCTGAACAAGTGAAATTTAGTAATGGAACAAGATCAAGTCAAAAAAAAACATTCTTTTGTGCAGCTTAGAATCAGTGAAGTTTAACTACAACTTAAAGACTGAAAAGAAACTCTTTTCTGAAAATGATTTCTTTCAATACTTTCCAGTTATTATCATATGTCCGTGTATACTGTATTTACTTCTACTTCCATTGTTTACCACACACTGGAAGTCCTGCAGTGACGTAGCTGTTAAGTGCTCGTGTGTTGTTTGGAATTCACTCATCGATAAGCAGGCACAATGAGAGCCAGTTTCTCACCTCAGGGGATAATTTCTTGAGAAAATGTTAAGATCTCTTCAAGGAGAGAGAGAACCTTTTATCTGAATAGAATGAGAGCAAGGAAATCTCTGCGCATTCCAGGTTTGAAACGGAGAGTTCTTGACGGTTGAAGTTTAAAGGATTAGTTCAGTGGTCAAGCATGTCCATCTTATATGAAAAGGACTTCAAAAGAAACAAAATGGTGAAGAAAGCATTGCAAAATCTTATTCCATTAAGGAGATATTCAAATTCAAAATTTGGTATCATTTCTGTAGAAACGACTAAAACAGACTAGTTGTGATGTCACAGCCTCAAATTCCTCAAAATCTGTATGTATTTTAAAGAAAGTTCTTTTAATCTTTTCACTATTTTAAATTATTTTTCTTCAAACTTTCTTCAGGTGGTATATTATAAATACCCTTCCTAGATTCACTTTTACTACATTTTTGACATATCCCATGGTTTTAAGCCACAAAATCGTAGGACAAAACATGATAAAATACATATAGACTTTAAAAAATCTGAGGCTGTGACATCACCATTAGTCTGATTTCAGTCGTTTCTACACAATTGATGCCAAACTTTAAACTTAAATATCTCCTTAACGGAACAATATTTTTAAATGCTTACTTTACCATTTTGTTTCTTTTTAACTCCTCTTTCTTATATAATAAACATGCTTGACCACTGAACTAATCGTTTAGATATTTCTATAATCGGAGGTTCCTATCACGGAGCTGAATCCTAAATGGCACAGCCATACTGAGACTGCGGAATATCAGCTCACAGTTTACGAACAAATACTTGATATTCTAGCGGTCATTAATAAAAAATAAAAATGGATGGGGCGGTAATTTTCCTTCACATTGTGGATGGGGACATGGGGCCATACTTTTCCTTCAAAGTAGGGAGACAGTGTTTTCAAAACCTTCAGTTTTTTTTATCTGTTGGAAAGTGGGGACAAGTCCCCATGCAGTGCGCCCTGGAATTACGTTCCTGCAATGGGTTAAAACTGAACACATGCATGAACGACCATGCATATGGTTGTTGTTTTGTAATTTAGACGAATTTTCTCTCGATATCTCTAGCCTACCCATGGGAGGGGAGGTATTTACCTACCGAAAGTGTGGAAAGGGGGTCAAAAAATTGGAGGGGGAAGGATCATACTAATACAAACAATCACCATACAAATTGGGGAAATGCCCCCGTCTTCTTGCCCCAAACCCCACCCATTTAGACTCATTTACCTGTCAATCTAACCCTGAATCTATAACCTAAAATCTGTTGTTGTTTTGGTTCACCTAACAGCAAGGCATTTGTTGAATCAATAGTTGTTCTTTATCCATTACCTGTACTTATCTATACACAGAAAATGACTCTTACCTGCCTGTACGCGCGATGCCTGCATCTATGACTCTACGGCACATGTCACCTACCCCCATATGTTGGTGGTCACAACACAGTATAAAGAAAACTAGGGATACCATATCCCTGAGGAAACAGTATACCCGTAAAAAGTAATGTGTTTTAAATTCAAAGCTATGGTTGTTCAAAATCATACATCGTAGGGCATATGGGTACATACTTTCCCTCGCATCATTTATTTTCTTCTGGAATGTTGTATGTGATGTCGAGATGTGGATCAAGGTAAAGTTCAAAGGTCATCCCACATAAGAGCGATTTGCAAATAAGTGTGTTTCTGTGTTCACCATGGGTCGGTTACGATCATTGAACATGAATGAAAGATATCAATTATGTATGTGAAAATTGTTATCTCCTTGCTGAAAAATTTCACCTTAAATTAAGTGGTCCTGCCATGGGGATCGTAACTAATGATAAATATGATATTTGGAATATCCTTCGATTTAAAAAAATACGATTTGTCCTGCTCTACACCCCACTGTTTGTGAGAAAATGGTAAAAGAAAAATGAGTTTTTCGTCACCTTGACGACAAAAATCAGAATCGGGCTTCATACACGTTGACGTCACTAGCGGGACTTAGTGTAAATAAACAATGCATCGCTGACATATTTTGTATGTGTACGCCATCAAAATTTTGCGACTAGTATCAATTATTAGCATCCTTTGTTTGTTTAAATTATATCTTACTTTGTTTTTGAAATGTAAATTCATTTTTAACCAAATAAACATAACTTAAATCAAAAATATGAGTTTTGAATGCTTTCTTCCCTATTTCGTTTCCCGTAGCTTTATGTAGTTGGAGGATTTAGTAATATAAATTCTCAAACTAAAAGTCGTTTATCAATGGCAAAGGGCAACAAAACGAGATGATTCTGGACTTTGCATGAACCGAGTTTTTCTGGGCTAACACTGCCATATTCAGCTCACGTACGTCAGATTGTTACCCATGGTCTGTTCGATTTAAACAGTAGCTTGACCGCATCGTCTCTGACATGATTTTTGTTTACTGTTTCGCGAGTAATACAAATTCAAATGAGAGAAACAGAGGAAGAAAAAAAATGATAAGACTCGGTGAGATTCGAACTCAAACCTCTCGCTCAAAAATGATGCCTTAATAACTAGAATACATAATCGCTTGTAAGGTCATACTAGGTCAATTTTTATATATAGTGTGGAATATGATCGAAGAAAGAAAAATTGATAAATTAGAACTGAATTGTAATTACTTGTGTCCATATGCCAAGCCGTCCCTTTTAGCAATCAAAACTTTAAAAATAAACTAACAAAATTTTCAAAATTTAAAAAAAAAATCAATTCAAGTGCAAAAACGCAAACGGGATTCCGTGAATGAACAAGTAAGTTCACATAGGCCTGTTAACTAAAAGTCAAGCAACAGAGACTTGAACATTGATAAATAAAACTTTATATTTCTATTAGACATACAAAAAAAGAGAGGTAGATGTTGTTGCAAACACTTCAATTTGATTATATTTACTTGCGAAACAGAATTTCATGCCGTCTACGCAAGCTTAGTACTGTAGGACCATGTAAGGATTGTAAGCCTGATCCTCCTTTCTCTCCTGTAAGCTGTTAAAACTGAAAAGGAACGACATCCTATTCCCTTCATTGTAAGAATGTTCTTCACTTTACTTCCATATCATTTTATCATAGCTTGAACTTGAAAATGACCAAAATAAGATCTGAACAGCCTAAAAAACTTTTGTAATCCATGTAATCAGACACTATTTGTACGTGGTTAGTATGCGTGTGATGCATTGTTTACAATCAGCAGTCCCTAAAATGACGTAGCAAACTGTTTTGACGTCATAAATCCCTTTCAACATTTTTTTTTTCTCTTCGGAGCAAGCAATAAATGATCAATTTCTAAGTCCTTTTTCATCATTAAAATGGACTTGGAACCAGGACGGATTATTGAATTTAGGGATATGAAAAACCTACATCAGGTTAAATCTCTTTTTTTTTTTAGAAGGCATGGCAAGACCACTTTAAGTATAGATTTATTCAATGGTTAAGAAAGCCTGCATCGTTTTTGAAAATGGACTTCAAACAGTCAAAAGAAACAAGATGGTAAAGAAACTAATTATATCTGTTATTCTGTTACAGGTTTAATTCAGTGATCAACAAATTCATCACATATGAAAGAGAACTTCAAAGGAAACGAATTAGGAAGAAAGCATTCAAAACTCATATTTTGGTGAGGGAAATGTTTTATTTCAAAAGTTATGTTTCATTTGTGTTGAAACAACTGAATTTAGACTAGGTGTGATGTCACTTCCTCACATTCTTTGTTGCAATTTTTCCAAAGATTTTGTGGCTTGACAATATTTATGGAATGTAATAAAATATAATTTAGTAAGGTAATACTTGACAACCTGAAGAAAGTTTGAGGAAAAAAGTTTATTAGTAAATTAATAAAAATGTTTAAACTTCTCTCTGGTTGAAAGTGAGGGCGTCTGTTTGGTTCTGGAAATTTTGTAATAACACAGGTCTTTTTTTGATACTCGTGTCGTTGAAAAATTAAGTAGAAAATAATCATTATCAATTTGAACATTTGTATCAAAGGTCAGTGGTTTAGCTAAAGGGGCACAAGTGCCCCCTTCCCACGCCCTGAGATTCTCATTTGCAAAATAGAGACTCAGTATTTTTTCTGTAAATCTTGATGAAAGCAATCGTTCTTAGTAGAGTTCAGTTAGACCAGCTATGGAGAAAAGGATCACACAATTTGCAAAATCCAAATTTCTAAATTAGGTCTAGCAGTCTGGCAGAGGCTAGAGTTACCATTTTTTTTTTAAATCAAAATTTCCGACACATGATGAATAACTCTGGCTATAAATTATATCGAAGGCTTCCTCAATATTTCTTAAGTAACTGACTTCTTTGCTCAAAATTTCCAAAGTTTTCCCAGTAAAAATCCACAATACGTTTTCTCAACATTTTCCATTGTGTAGCAAGGACGATTAGAGATTCTAAAATAAGGACTTGGTATTTGATAAAATAATTGTTATCTGTGGTGGGTTTCTTATATGCTTCTACAGATCTAAAATCAAACTCCGAAAATAAAGCTGTTCTTCAGGAAACGTCGTCGTGATCATGCCTCACCCTTGCTCAACAAATTGCATTGGCTCCTGTGTAATGGTTTTATACAAAACATGTCTTATTGTCTAAAAATCCCTGATACATCAATCACCTGAATACATATCCAACAGTCTGAAAATTTATACACCAGCACGCTCCTCAATCCTTTCTCAAAACTGACTTTTTTGAACTCAAAAAAGCTGGTTCTAGGGCTTTTCAGCTGCAAAACCCCCATATTGGAACTTTTGCCTTCAACATTTTCGCCATGCCAGTTCACTTGGACAGTTCAAAACACGTCTCAAGACTTTTCTTTTTTAATCATGTTTTACTTACTGAACTTTGGGACAGCATTCTGGGCGCTTTGTATCCTATGGAAAAGGCGCCTACTACAAATGAACATGGATGGATGGATGGATGCCTACAGTATATGAACTTAATCAATTACTTAATCATTTAAAGCGTAATTTGTAGTAAGTGCTTTAAGAGTAACAAGAGGTATAACTCAACCCAACTCAAGCAGTCAAATCTGTAAAAATATTTTAATTTTGGCCTTTGTTAGTACCACGAAATATCAGAATATCAAAGACTGATAATCCGCACTCATACCAAAAATATGTGTAACATGGGGATATGCGTAACATAGTAAATAGAGGACGCTAGTTCAAAACATTTGCGAATCTCTTATATTACCAAAGTGTATCCAAAAAAGGACAAACTTTACTAGCATTACGGACCTTCGTACTTCGTAAAACTCAATTGAGATTTAACTATTTCGGCATAAACACATCAACAATTTAATCGACTGAAATGTAAATACCTGTTGAAAAAACTACATTACAATTCATATGGTACACGGTTTATCGCCCAAGAATTAATCTGGTAAAGGTTCCCATTAATGTTAAAGCCGGGATTTATCCAGTGGTCAAGCAAGTTTATTTGATATGAAATAGAACTTAATTAGAAACAAAATGGTGAAGAAACTACTTCAGTATTTGATTCCGTTTAAGGAGATATTCAAATTTAAAATTCTGTCCTACCTGTGTAGAAATGGCTGGTGTAGTAAGTCTACTATATACACAGATATATTTGTGACTATATGGACGGCTGGCGCCCTCATCCTCACTTTCTTTACAATCATTAATGTATTCTAAAGAAAATTGATTGAACTTTTCTCAATTTTCTTCAGGTGGTAAATTATATTTACCCTTAGTATATTCTGTTTTACTATTTTCTGACATATTCCGTTGTTTTCTAAGCCACAATATCGCAAATGAAAATGAAAAGATAACTTTCTTTCAAATTCAGTAACAATTGTTAAGAAAGTAGTGAGGATGAGGGCACCAACCTTCCACAGAAGACTTACTACACCTGCAGTCATGTATACACAGATAAGACAGAACTTTAAAAACTTGAATATCTCCTAAACAGTTCGGGAGCAACCCGATAATCTGGGTGATTTTAAACACCCAAAAAATTGGGTACTTTTATGTATTACGTCATCGTATGAGC
>JAIGNY010001488.1:152500-230000 GCA_020152595.1 Chiridota heheva | reverse complement strand
GATTCCCGTTCATCAGGTTGTTCTAATTCGTTATCTAGAAATTCCTCCAGTGATTGTTTTGAAACAAATGTGTTACATTTATTTCGCTTCCATCTTTGGTCATATGAAGTGCGATGAATGTGGTCAACTGCATTTTTGCCATCCATCACCTGTTGTAGTTTTCCCATGGTCGTTAAGTGACCGATGAAATTCTACCAATATTTTCTCACGGCAATCATTAAACCCCATCTTGAATATTTTACTTCTTGCTTTAATCATTCCACCCCAACCGGACGGTTTGAGCCTTACCAGAAATTCGTCCGTGGGAATTTTGTTTCCATCATCGCATCGCAATGCCTCATCCTCTACCACTACCAAGGTAAACAATTTCTGTCTTAATAAACAGAATGATGAAACAGTTAAACCATTAATTCTCTTCTTGATGCAATCATGTTACTCAGAGCCCAGCTTCTCCTTGCCCAAAACTTATCTGACGCTGTCATTTCATTTCACCTTTGACATTTCTCACACAGATCATCATTATCTCTTCCGATGATCAAGGAGGCTGGGTTCATTTTAGTATCAACACTAGATGGATAAAAAGACAGGAATTTAGCGCAACACAGACCGTGACATAAGAATTAAGTCAGAAAATCAAAAATTGAGTCTTGATTTAATAGTTACTTTATGACAATTTTTTTAAGCCGAAGGAAATATTTAATTCCGTAGCTGGAAAACATATGATGGATGGAGTTTGTCTTATGTGAATATAAAGAATTTGACAGGGGTAAGGTAAGGCAACGTAGGCCTGAACCTGCCGGTGATAAAAAAATAGGCTTAATACTTAAGAAACTGCATTTCAATTATTTTCAATATTGGGAACTAAATATTTACCGGGGAGATAGGGCATTATACATAAGTAAAATGATAGATTTGAAGGGACACATGGGTATATTATAATGCCATCCAATCAACACCACACGGACCGTTTGTCATCATACAGCAGTGTTTTTTGTTTTGTTTTTGTATCAAAAATGTTCAGGTTTTCACTTATCCGAACATATCATTTCGGCGATTGTAAATTTTATTCGATTTTCACGGGAAGTTCCCCAGTTTCTGCTGGCCTCATACCTGTCTATGCAATCTCGTAATATATGACAGAGTACGGCAAAATTAGAGATTCACGTACAGTCGGTCAGATTAAAGAGCTTCCACACAGAATAGAACGCAAAGCTCTTTGGTCAGACAGTAGTATCTTAATTAGCTCAGTGGTCAATTTCTTTAAAGAAACAAATGGCAAAGAAACTACTTTTAATATCTTATTCCATAACGTAAACATTCAAGTTTTAAGTCTCATCTGTGTTAATGCAAAGAAGCTCTTTGGTTAAAGTAACTGATGTGATGAAGGTTCGAATGCCTCATCCTGACTTTCTAACAATTGCTAAACGCTTTTCAAAGGGGAAAAAGAAGACGTAGAACTGTTTAATTTCAGTCGCTTTTAACACAGACGGTACTTTGAATGCTGTTTTCACCATTTTGTTTATTTTGACTGTTTGAAGTCTTTTTCATACAAGCTGACCAGAGAAACTTGCTTGACCACTGAACTAATCCTTTCGTCAGGTTCATGAGCAATAATTTTTCGATAGGTTTTGGTAAATTCTAAGAACAATTTACAATTAATTAAGCAGTGGGTAGAACTTGAATATAATCTATTCAGTGTTGAAGTTTCATTCAAGTTTAAATAATTTCCAATAAATACAACATTTCTAACATATGAAGGGCATTCATTATATAATTTCTTGAATTTCTTAACTAAACTATAGTTACTGTAAATGAAAGGTCTATGAAGCAATTCGAAAGAATATAATACAATTCAAAGAAATATGATAGAGTCAATTTAAGAGAGTTTTAGACATTTAAACAACGTACTTACAAAAGAAAATACCAATATCGCCTTATAATACATCACAAATTTTGCCAAAAATATGCGAATTGATGCTTGAGATTTAAAGGATTACGACAGTGGTCAAGCATGTCCATCTCATTTCAAAGAGGACTAAACAAGACACACAATGGTGAAGACAGCGTTCGAAGATCTTATTTCCTTAAAGAGATATCCAAGCTTGAAGCTCTGGTCTTATCTGTGTACAAATGACTGGTGTAGTAAGTCTAATATGGAAAGTTGGCGCCTTCATCCTCACATTGTTATCAATTGTTAATGTATTTCTTATTAAAATCTTAATCCGTTAAGGAGATACGGTATAGTTTAAAGTTTGGTATCATTTGTGTAGAAACGACTGAATTCAGACCATAGTTGTGATGTCATAGCCTCAGATTTCTCAAAGTCTTTATGTATTCTATCATAATTTTGTCCTGAGATTTTGTGGCTTAAAAACCATGGGATATGTCAGCAAAGTAGTCAAACTTAATCTTGTAAGGAAATTTATAAGTTAATGTTTTTACTATTTAAATTACTTTTCCCCGAACTTTCTTCAAGTTTGATAGTATTCTGTATGACTACTTTCCTGACATATCCAATGGTTTGTAAGCCACAAAATCGCAGGACAAAATATCATAGAATACATATGGGAATCTGAGGCTGTGATGTCACAATTAGTCTGATTTCAGTTGTTTCTACACAAATGATACCAAACTTTAAACTTAAATATCTTCTATGGGAATAAGGTTTTGGAATGCTTTCTTCACCACTTTGTTTCCAAGTCATCTTTTATACAAGATGGACTTTCTTGACCACTAAACTAATCCTTTAAAAATGCTGTAAAATGGTCGTTGTTTAAAACAGTTTCTGATATCAAGATTAAGAGTGTCTTTTACAGTTAAATTGAGGTAAAGTTAAGATTCAAAACTGTTATTCTTCAAATGTTCAGGAATTTGGGCACAGTAATGCATGACCATATACAAATGTAGCCATTAAGACCGGAAATTTAGAAAAGGCTAGAAAATTATCAATTTTAACCGATTTTGAATGGTAACTTCTTTTATCATTTCATGTGTTTTATTTTTTTTTCTAAAATAATTTGTTAGCTGATATTGTAAATAAACAGGATAAAGGATCAGTCAAGAAGCAAATCGTGTGTGCACCATGCATACTGGGAATCAGCGAAACCTCCGATTCATAATTTTAAATTTAAAGGTTGACGGCATTATTTGACCAGAATTAGGTTGAGATTGAACATAGTCCAACTGGATATCCGTAATTGCTTCCGGGGCTTGAGCCACTTTCTCATCACCTTGAGCCCAGTTAGTATTAGTTACATCTATATATTTTCGATACACTTTGTTGCAAAGCCGTAGGAAACGGTGAAGGGAGGAGGGGGAGGGACCTTCCGGTTGCATGCTTTCTTCCCCGATTGCATGGGAGGTCAAATTGGGAAATAATTAACATGGAATTGAAAAATGTGGTAAAATTATTGGATATTTTGGTAAAAGTTCCCAAAATTGGCCACAATTACTGAAAACTGGTCAAAATTTCCGAAAATGAAGAAATTTTTTCGGAAATGACTGCAAATTTCAAAATATTGAAGGGAATTTTCCGACTAGCAGTAAATCCTTTGGATGGAAACTTAGTATTTCTATTTTTGCCACCCCCTCCCTACCCCCGCCCCCGAGCGGTGACCCATCCTATTCCCCTGGTTTGTTGGCGATGTTAATATATACGGGGAAGGGGACAACGCCAATGACATTCCAAAAACACTTTTTGAAATAAATTAATAATATTGTCCACTAACGGCCCTTGGACGGGTAGAGATATTCTAATCACCAAGCACTTTAAATTCTGAACAGACAGAGTATAGTCTTTAAATTACTGCAGTAGTACCTGTATAGATTCCGACTAAACAAAGCTTGAATAATTTTTAATGAATGCAAAAGTTGTGATGTATGAAAGAGAGGACAGAATCTTTAACTGTTTAAAGGAAAGGTATTGTCCCATAAATCAGAAGCAATCGCCGTCGTGCTGGTGACGTCACTTCCGGTTTTCATTTTTCCCTTTGATCGCGAGATATCTGCGATGTTATCGAACACACATCATAGGGGCTTACATTTGTTATCGATAACATCACAAATTTCTCGCAATCAAGAAGGATAATTGAAAGCCGGAAGTGACGTAAATAGCACGGCGGCGCTTACTTCTGAATTTATTCATGGGACAATACCTTTCCTTTACTGTAATTAAATTCTTAACCTCCGTCACAGAAAATCGTTAGAAATTTTTCTCGTGCTAAATTTTGATAGAAATCAAAATCTCGTGGCCATATTCAACTGCTCCCATTCAAAGAATGGTGTTGAAGAATTGGAACACAACAGGTTAACATGAGGAATTTCATAGGTTTTCTTGTTGTGATGTCACAAATTGAATCATAATGAAATATGCATAATATATTATAATAATGCTGTTTAACCGATTTTGATCAAAGTTGTTTGCTGTTTTCATGTTTTATATCATATTTGTATTCAATGATCATTCATAATAGTTGTGTTTACGACCAAAACTTTTTAGCTCCTGTTTATTTCATTTTCGCGTATTCACTTGGTTGAAAATGAGGTCATCAGACCGCATAGCAATTGCGCGCATTCACCCGCGTTGGAGTGAAAACAAAGCGATCAGCTGTGTTTGTGTACACGCTATACGTACCGCACACAGTAAATGCATATGGACTTGCCCACGTGCATCGCGCGAAGGTTTGTTTTTACTCCTGAAAATGACGTCATCTCCCAGATATGATGTCCCACCAACCAAGTGAATAGACCTTTTTAAACCGAGTTTAGCCGAACGTGATTTCTTCAGTACTTCGACCAATCAAATGCTGAAGGAACTTTTTCTTTGTTTCCCAGCCAATTAGGTGCAGGTTTGAGGAAAAAATGTAAGCAGCTATACGCGCGGTATTTCCTTCATGTATAACGTACGTATGATACGTGCGCTTTTTCATACGCTTGGTCCCATACTGTGCGTGAATTGTGCAGATGGCCAAAATCACTCCAGTATTTTATTGGTCAATAAGATTCCTCCAGCATACGATTGGTCCATTATGGACACGTGAATATCGGCCTCGTAACATTATTTTAATTAGTTATCTGGAAATTGCCGATTCAGATTTGAAAATGGTCTATGGAGCTAGGATGAATTCAATCTAGACCTAAACAAAATTCTGTTATATTCTCGGTATCATATGAAATGTAAAAAGAATACAACACATAGTGTTGTTGCTTTTTTACACTATCTTAAAAAGAATTTGCATTGTGAAAAATGCTTATTCTTTTTAAAGATCAACCAAATGTTTATTACCAAGTATGGGATGCATGGAAGAAATCATTTTAAACTGATTTGTATATACTAATCAGTCATTCAGTTATATATATATTTTTTTCCTAACAATTTGTACAATTTTACTTTTGTTAAATTATGTAATTTGTGTTCATGTAAGCCGCATGTATGCACGAAATCAATAAATAAATAAAAAAAGATGTTATATATATTTTCATTCGATGATAAGCTGAAGTTGTTGATATCTGTCCATGAATGAACTCGTGTCTATTTCACAATAACGCGTGGGCAGGTAAGCTTGCTTGTAGACTTCCTCAGACATTTACCACTAAAACATCATATCAACTGAATAAACAAGTTTTGTTTATTTTTATGTTTCCAACCCGTCTTTAACTAAACGACCAACGCCAAACACTGATTTATTGCTACTAATCACCGATGATGTATATTACAATAGCCGATATACCTGTTTATCCTGATTTTGCTAATCATTTTCTTCCAACTTTGATTGACAGTTTTCATTTACAATTTCAGCAATTTTGAAGTTTGATAACGAAACGCTGATGTTTGAAATTCAAAGTGACGGTTTTTAGCAACTGTCCAGTGGTAGTTTGCCCTTCGGCACACACGTGACAGCGTTGCCTAACGTAATACAACAACTATGACTCTAATTAACATCACTCGTCACTTAAACGAGTCATAACGCTAGGATTTTCCTATACGGACGCTATTTTTATTTTATTGATAACTTAATTGTTGTGCTTGTTTTCAAAATAACTTACACGAATCAAGGAACGACTCAATTGCAAGACTGGGCGCCTTGACTTGGCGGTAAAAGATTTCAAACTTTGATAGTGTTTTTTATTTTTTTGCCTTTTTGAGCCTTCCTCGTAATATTGGGAACAATCAAAATGATTAAGAATTTATCAGATTTGTCCATAGCATCTTTATTGGACTCAATTTATAGTTTACAAAACACTCTTTTCCAGGTTTTTGTTTTCAATTAAACATGTTATAGAAATATCGTCTATTTACAAAGTATGAAAATATTCAATAGACTTTTAAAAGTGTACCAATAATGGAATATTGTTATGTCAGAAACATAAACTTCAATATCTCCTTAAAGGAATAAGATTTTTATGCTTTCTTCATCATATTGTTTCTTTTGAAGTACTCTTTCATAGAAGATGGACTTTCTTGCCCACTGAAGTAATCCTTTAAAACAAATTGTATAGGTATTTAGAATAAAATCAATCTTCACCTTTACGATAAAAGCGCGTATAGTTCGAATTATAGTCAATGATATTGATACTCACGAGGTAATATTTTGTCTTTTTTAATATATAAAAAAACCATAATGAAAAAAAAGCTCAAAATTTTCAAAAACTGATTCCGATGGGTGAGTTCACAACTGGTTATCAAAGGCCGTGGCCGTCTTGATATGATGTCCAGCACTAGATGCTTTCGCGACGTTAAACTTTGTTATGCTATGCTATGCTAAACGACTGTTACTTTTTATACTCGTAAACGCAGGGGACGAGGACAAGAAGGAAATACCCACCGCTGGAAATTCGAAAAAATCGACGAATGTCAATTCAGCCTGGCAGTAAAGATGGGCCAGATTCTGCTTGCAAAGCAAAAAAAAAAAAAATTCATCATCATTAATAGCTGGTTAGTTATCAATTTTCGTACCATATAGGGGCGGACTGACTGTTCGGGCATTTGGACGCCGACCGAGGCACATGCAGCATGGTTCCAACAATGATGTATAGGCTGACTTCATTTTGTCCTACGTCAACTGATGATTTCAGTGGCTGAATATCAGGATAACAAATTTAAGGTTTTTTTTTGTGTGAAGATTTGTAGCTTATCTTTTATTCTGGTTTTTCATATATCAAAAAAGACAAAATATTACCTCGCGAGGATCAATATCATCACTGACTATAATTCCGAACTATACGCGCTTTTATCGTAAAGTTCAAGACTGTTTTTTCTCATAGTTTTAAAGCTTTTTTCTGATGAATATAAATTGTTCAACTGTTCCAGGTGCTAATAGAACGATACAGGCTAGAGTTGACTTGAAAAGCAAAAAGATAATCTGTTACTTTTTAAGGATTAACATCATAAATGATGAGCGCTGTCTGTGGCTGGCTCCTGTGCTAAAGTCTGGGAATTTTTTTTTTACATCTTATTTGCAT
The DNA here is from genome assembly GCA_020152595.1 of Chiridota heheva. Classification (NCBI taxonomy): domain Eukaryota; kingdom Metazoa; phylum Echinodermata; class Holothuroidea; order Apodida; family Chiridotidae; genus Chiridota; species Chiridota heheva. Next base: position 222,539 of record JAIGNY010001488.1, on the reverse strand, counting down.
CTGTTTGCGCTAAGTTTTATCTTTATTACTTTTATAGTGCTGGTGATCTTATTGTCTACACTAATCTTCATTTCTGTGACTGTTTTTGTAGCTTTTACTTCAAATTTCCAGTTAAGACTTTTTACACTGCCTGTTAGCATTTAACCAGTTCCACTACAATTTCTTATCTTGGATATAATGGCTTTTACCAGATCTTTTATGTTGAGTTTGAATAGTACAAGGAGATATGTGGGCAATGAGCCGTGGATGCAAACAATACGACAGCTTGGTCTACAAAGGAAAGGACTGAGGCGAGGAACAAAGGCTGGTAAAAAAGCATTCAATCTGATCTGCATTCATACCATCGTAATCTTTCTATCACTACACAAATAACTAAACGCAACTTGGAAAAAAAGCCCCCTCAGGTACGACAACCTTTCAAAATCATAGTACCCATAACATTTACTCCCCTTACTCCCCCCGTTCCATCAGATGTCGAATCCGAACCATGTGGCATATTGCGGAATAGTTTCCCCTCGAAAGATTTATGTGCCGGATTGATCAATGCAAGGTCTATAAACAATAAAGATTTCTTACTTTATGATTTCCTGACTGAAAACCGTTTAGATGTGTTGTGTATAACAGAAACATGGATTAATTCCGAAGACGACTACGCCCGAATACAATGTTCACAATTAAATATAAATGAGTACTTTATCGATACGGCAAGTAGAGAAAAACGTGGGGGTGGTGTGGCCCTGGTTTATAGAAAGGAGTTTCCTGTACGGAAAATATGTGAGGATGTTTTCCCATCGTTTCAGTTTGGTCACTGGGAAATTATAAAGCACACATCAAAATTTAATATCTATGTTATATACCGGCCCCCCATCTGTAACTGGTGTAACCCTTAATACATTCTTTGATGAACTTAATCGATTTATCCTGGAGCCTGCAAGTCAATTGCCCAATGTTGTCATAGTAGGTGACTTTAATATCCACGTTAATGACAATGACAGTTCATCTGCACAACATTTCATTGAAATAATGCAAGCCGTGGAATTTCACAGGAAGTTAATACATACACACATAACCAAGGAAATATTCTTGATTTAGTCTTCGTTGAAGGAGAGTCTGAAACGAATGATAAAATTTTGAATGAATGTGATGTCGGACCTTTCTTATCGGACCACCGTTTCGTTACATTCTCTCTTAGGTTGAGAGAGCATACACGGAGAGAGAAAAAACGTATAAAGTTCAGAAAGATTAAAGGTATTAACTTGGATGCTTTTTCTCGCGACATTGAAAATGCATTTAACATACAGCCTCTTGTATCAAACAATATCGATGAGTGTGCTTCTCAGTTCAATCGGACAATCTTATCTGTCTTAGATGATCATGCCCCTTTAATTGAAAAGGTTGTTGTTGCTCGAAAGAAAAAACCTTGGTTCACTCCAGAACTCAAGAAACAAAAGCAAGCAGTAAGAATTGCAGAGAAAAGATGGAAAAGAAACAAAACGAGAGACAATTGGGAAACATTGAAATCAGAGAGGTCCAGGTATTCTGTTATGCTGAAACAATCAAAAGAAAGAACAATCAGTGATGCAGTTAAGGAATGTGGGCATGACTCAAAACGCCTTTATAGTTTAGCTAAATCAATCATGGGAAAAGATGTACAAAATCCCTTACCTGTAGTCTTAGGAAATGATGAGGTTTTATCAGAGAAGTTTATAGAATTCTTTTTACAAAAGATTACAAACATAAGAGAAGAGCTAAAGGATTCTGAGCTATTCAATCCTCCTATGAGAATGGTATCTGTCAGACTGAATGTTTTTGCTAATGTTACAGAGGATGAACTTATCAGTATTATTAAAAGCATGCCATCAAAATCTTGCGACAATGATGCTCTACCAACAAACCTTCTAAAGAATATTTTAAGTGCAGTTATTAAACCTCTTACAAAAGTAGTAAATACTTCTCTTGAATGTGGTGCCTTTGCTAATGACTGGAAAAAAGCCATCATTAGACCTCTTGTAAAGAAACACAATTTGGACTTGAATTTGGCCAATTATAGACCAATCAGCAATCTACCATTTATCTCCAAAGTTGCTGAAAAAGTTGTGCTGAAGCAATTGAATATTCATTGTGAAAACTTTTTACTGTAGTTTTGATATGAGTATTGTATTTTCCTTTATCCGATTTTGATATTTATACGTACATGATTATACATTTTTTTTTCTATATTTGTATTTTAATTGTAAAGCGCAGCCGAAAACCATGTTATGGCATGCGCTATATGAAATGAAATTAATAATAATAATAATAATAAATAAACAACTCGAAGTAATCCAACAACAAACTAACACAAAAAGGTCTGAGATATTTGGCTAAGAATCAAATATTTTTTTCGAAAATCTGCAAGAAAATTAAACTACATGCGACGACGACGACGACAAGTGAACACACAATTACAATGACGGGGTCGTCGCCTGCGTATTTGGTTATGATAGGAACAATGCTATCACGAAACGCTTAATACGACCCGGACGAGAACACAGGTACGACGTACGGACAGACATAATATCGACAACCAAGTCAATGTCCACGGCCTTTGATAACCAGTTGTGGTGCACTGGCGTGTCTACCCAACCCAGGCTTGAATCCAGGGCCTCGTGGTCTGTAGACAGGTATGATAACCGCTACACCACAGTAGGTAGATAAAACATTGGCCGGAAATGGAACGCGCCCGATATGGGACTTGAACCCATGACCCTCAGATAAAAGTATGATGCTCTACCGACTGAGCTAACCGGGCAGACTACATGCATGTATTGAACACCTTTTATATCAAGTATAACCACGGCAGATTCACAGTCAGGGTCCTTCTGCCCTGGCCCTTCAATCCTCCTTGCCCTCTCAACTAGTGCTAGGGTATATAGGATGAAACAATGACACCCCAAGTCAATAGATCTCCTTTCTCCATGCGGGCTACCTATACACAGTCTTGCGACATGAGCTCTCCCGGCACTCAACTGCTCGAAGTAGAAATGAGTACAGACAAAACTCGCTCGCCACGGGTATCGAACCCGGGGCCGTTTCAATCGCACTGAGTAATTAGATCACTCGCTCTCGATTTTGCCTGGTGGAAACATAACTTCAGAAGATATTTAATGAATGATGCAATAAAGGTCATATAATTGCCCTGTGACATTTCGCCCTTCGAGGTACTTCTATCGACTAACGTAAGATTATACTCATTAAATCGATGTCAGGAAAAGCTCTTTTTTAGCCAATTTAATACTATTGTGGATACTGAATATGCACATTTGTTAATGCATTTGTTATACAAAGATGTCAATTTAGGCTTAGACAAGGATTTCTAGAAATATTCAGTCAAAAATCATTCCGAAGAATTTGAAAACGAAAATGTTTTACTAGCTAGTGCAGGACCCCAGTTTTCACCCCCTCCCCCTCCCCTTTTTTATTTTTATTATCTCCCTCCCCAACCCTCCAATTTAAGTGTTCCCCTTTAATGCACCCAACCACTGATATCACTCGCATTTTGTATTTACTAAACAGTTTCATTTTGCTGAATATACTTTTAATAAGGAAAATGTTGATGTGTGTGAAAGACATGCAGTCAATTAATCAGTTAGTAATGAGGGAAATAGTCAAAGTAACAGCTCCCTGGTCAGCTGTTTTAATAAGTCAAAACTTCCATCTGATACCATTGCTGCAGTCGGAAACGACATTTATTCTTTCGCTTAAAAAGCAAATTCTTACGCTTTCCATTTTAATTTTGAAGATCTTGACGGAATGTGGCAATGCAACTGGAAAATGCAGGGCGTACCTCGCATTAATTATCTGATGAACTGTATACATCATAATTAACGGGCATATAAAAACAAAAAAGGTTATCGTCCATCAATATAATCTCAATGTACTTTCTGGCGTTTAAAAGTCCCCCGTGATTAAAATAATGACATTGAAATTCAGCAATTTCATTTATTTTCAATATCTTCAAATACCTCCGTATTACTACTGTTAGAGTATTTAGAGCCTTCAGGAGGCAAATAAACTACACTTAATAAAGATATAACGTCACAACTAATAACCGAGTCAATTCTAATCCATATATGTGTATCATCAGATCATATTTTACCGTATATAACAAATGACGCTTTGATATGATTTTTAACAAATAACATATGCCGCTAGAGTCTCCTATCGCACCTTTGGGTCTTGTATCGGTTTACAGTTCGAAAAATGATTATAACCAGCAACATCAATAAATGAGTCTCTGTTCAATCATGTTTCACAAAAACATAAGATCATACATGATATCTTTATTGTGAAAAGAACAAGCGAATAAAAAATATGACCTGCATCGTCAATTCCCATGTTACAAAAATGGCACGTTACGTTAAGGAAACATTATTAACAAAGACAACATGAATCTGACCAAGGAACTACTACGAACAGGGTTAAAGGGCCAGATATCGTGTCACTAAAATCCAACGTTTATGATTGGCCGAAATATATACACAATACGAACAAGCTAATCAATTGACCTCTCTAAATACGGAAATAGGCCACACCCATCATAGCAACGCGGTAACTAGATGGGGAAAACAAACATAAAATCCGCATTCTTGCATGACCAATGCATTGGCATGTAGATGTGTATGTGGTCTGCCGCAAGCTTTAATCCATTTATGGCACTTGTTCAGATCTTTAGCGTTTCTAGCAAAAGGAATACACAAAATTTTGTTTGTTAACCGTTCCCAGTAGGTAACGGATTACAAAGCCCGTATAGCGGGCCCGTAGGCGCAATTTTTGTTCACCATTTTGTCGTCTTGTATGTGCAGAAATTTGCTTTGTGCAGTATATTCCATTGACTGCATGGGCGCGCGCTGCTAGCTAGCTGTACTGTACCAACACCGCGTAGGATTTTTGCCCACCTTAGTTACGCAGATTTTGTTGCCTGCCAATATTCGTGCGGTGATTGGTTGCAATCAAGTAAGTGAGAGAGGTTAAAACCCGCCGCGGAAAAGATGTTCAGTCATTCATGCATCGCCATAAGGCTAGTGACTCGTTGATGCACTCTTTATGATCGGCATTGGATGATGGTGAGTTGGGTTGGGTTGTGGTCCGAGTCTAACCCGTCTCCATGCTGCAGGCTACCAGGGGCGTAACCATCTTTTAAATCATAGCACCTTTATCCGTAGTTATTACTTCACACCATAAGATCAGGGCGTTAATCCGTAGTGAGAAGGGAAGGGGGTGGGAGGGGCATAATATGTTTGAATAAAGAAACATTTTTACCCTTGGGTTCGAGCAGTTATTAAAAGTGCCACCCAAATTCCTTTATTTGGCCGCGAAAGGATTCGGTTTAGTTAATTTCGGGAAATTAGCTGGATTGTCGGAAATATATCAATATAGACAAATATAGGCCTACATATATATGAATTGATATCAAACTTACCATCTTTCTGTCCGTAGGCGTAGCCAGGTTTTTATTTTTTGGGGCGGATCTGCCAGCTGTATATACTTCGGCGCATTCGGCGTGGGGTTTAGGGGCCCGCTCAAGTGTATGCGTTTTGGTGGACTAGAGGGTGCCTAAAAATGTCCAATATTGTATTCGATTGCCCGATTTATTCGCATGTCTATATCACGTTAGAGGTTAAGAGTGAAGTTAAAGGATTAAGCAAGATCTTCGCTGAAGTGCACGACCAATTTCCTTTATTTGGCCGCGAAAGGATGGGGCGGATCTGTCAGCTGTATACGCTTGGCGCATTCAGCGTGGGAAGCTAACGTTTGGTGGACTAGAGGGTGCCTAAAAACGTCTAATATTGTATTGATCGCCCGATATATCAGCTAAGTCAATATGTAAAATTGTATTGAAAATGATAATACCACTGTCAACGACTATTCATTTGTAAAGGTCTGTCCTGTTTTTCTTTTGGATTTTTAACCCCCCTTCCCTATCGCTTCTGGGTACGCGCCTGTTTCTGTTCATGTTTCGTGGCTATACACACGTGCGTCACTGTGTTATCAGAGTATCAACCAGAACATGAAGCGCGTTGTCATCACTCAGACAATGTACACTCGTACTTGTACGATGGAGCGCATAGCCCGTACGCGTAACATATACATAGTAACGTTACGTTTCATAGGAAGCGCGTGCGGCAGAACACCAAAGTGACGTGTCGTGATGACGTCATAATTCTTTCCCAGATATCATCAATGACGTCAAATTTTGGGTCTCTGTATAGCCTCGTTGACCGACTGAACCCCCGTTATTTTGTCACATACGACATGATATATTTGCATCAAATTATCAAGTACAGAAGACATTGGAATATGCAAAATATTTAATATTGTGTCCCCATCTCAAAAAGTGGGGGACATTTCCCCCTGTCCCCCCGGGATTGACGCCCATGCATAACATAGATGGATCTTTTAGGTCCTTTCCCCTTCCCCACCTTTTGTAGAAATTTAAAAATTAATTCAGATAAGTATTTTGTATATACTAATACTTTTAACAGGCAGAAGATAAATTTTCCCTGGAAATTGAGAAAATTCGGGGAAAATTGTGAGATTAGTGGATCAACGCCTGGTAGGCCGATTGGGGTTCAGAGCCCGGGCGACGCTCTTTGATGCCCCAAAATGGCTTAAATGAGCTCTCGGTCGAAAAGTAAGGATGTCATATTTGAGTCAAGGAAATTTTGAAATAACCGCACAGGTCTATATTTTGATAGGCCCACTCATGTCGTTGAAAAAGTAACTTTAGTATTTATAAGGAATAATGATTAATTTGAAGCTTCGTAGCTTTTCAGTACCACCAAGTGCACAATAAGTGTGTTCGATTATTCTTGAGGCTTAGGAAAATTATGCCCTCACTTTTCGGCCGTCAGCTTCTTTAAAATCAAGACACAAGAAGTTCAAAAATTCAATTGATGAAAAGAAGAAAATTTCAATTTAAAATTCGAATAATTAACTAAAATAAGTATTTCAGTAACCAAGAGATAGCGAAGGAATTTCTCCTGAACTTGGAGAACATTTTGGGCAAAATAACATTTGCTATATTAGCAGATTAGAGTCAAAAGCGGTGAAAAATGTCGGACAAAATTTAAATAGCACAACGACAACTTACCCCCCCCCCCCCTCTCCCACATTTCTAATCACTTTTAAAAAGTATTGATTCATTTTTATATTTTTGAGCCGATTTGTGGATTTTGTGGCTCCTAAATTCAAGAGCATTTCACAACTTTGTACTACCGTAACGTTGAAAATTAGTAACAAATTCACACGTCATTCTTGACAGTCATCTTTCATTCATCATAAGATAACATTAATCCAGCCTTACAAAGTGCATGCTGGAAATTGAATGAAATATTTCTGAAAATCAAGATTGAATTACTGAATTATCGTCTATCAAATGTATTGCTGTAATTTCCATTTTTGTATGTAGCAAAGGGCGCACCGGGAAATTTTTTGGTATCCCGGTGGCCCAATTCGTCCCTAGGCCAGAGGCGTCGGAAACAAAGGGAGGGAAAAGGGTGGGGGGGGTGTCACATTTTCGGTTGCATGTTTCCTGTTCGGTTAAGAGGTAAAATTATGATTTTTTTTTTTTTTTCATAACTGAATTTTTTTTTGTAAAATTGAAGGGAAATTTGGTAATATTATTGCAAATTTTGGTAAAATTTGCCAACATTTTCCAAAAGTTAAAGAAAGCTTTCCGAAAATTTTAAAGAAATTTTTCAGAAAATCTAAAAAAACTGCCTTAAAAAGGAAGGAAACTTTCCGAAAATGGAACAAAATGTACCGAGAATCGAAAAAACTGCCCAAAAAGGAAGGAAAAAACGGCTGATTGAAGTCTTATCATGGCTTTCAGAACTGCAGAATAGCTTTACGTCATTTGTCTAATTTTGGACAAGAATGAACGTTTTTCAACATTTTTTGCAGGTAATGGATTGTTAAGGAACTTTTCTTGTAATTGTAAAGAGTTCATGACCAGGGATGCAAAGATTTTAAGTAAGAATCAAAATTAACAAAATTTGGGTTTTTTGCTATGCAGCATTACACAGTAATTGCACCTATGGTTGCCATTTCAAGTATGGCCTATATGCAGATATGCGTGCATCAGTATACACTTTACGTGTCTAAGTAACGCTCAGTTTTAGCAAGATCTAGCAATGTGGTCGCAGTGGTACCTTATTATATAACAGTATAATCAAATTGTGTGTTAATCATGGCGGAAACACAATTTAACGGGATTGTTGCATGCTAAATGTGCGCTAAATTTCCTCTTGTCTGATTGGTTCAACGTCTGTACCCTAACCCTAACCTAATCCTAACTTAACTCAAATGAGTGAGTGTAATTGCTATCCTGTTTGGGAAAAAGTAAGTGAAATATGCAAAATTTAAAAACTGCTTCAAAAACATGTTTTTTTGTTTTTGTTTTTGTTTTATTCCAAATCAGTCAGTTTCCGTGATGCTATACATTCGGTTATGCCACTAGGGCCGTAATTCTCATCCACAAAGTGCACCGTATAAGTAGGGGAGGGGGGGGGGCATGGCCTCTTATCCAAAAAGTGGTCTGGGGAGACAAGAGGCAAATTTTTCTCAAATATACTGGGGTTTTTTTATTTTACGAAAAAGTGGGGGACATGTCCCCCTGTCCCTCGGGAATCATGGCCATGTCCCCACCAATCAGTTGATAAGGATCATTTAATTGCTTACACGTACAAACGTATGTAAGGCGTGTATCGTGTTTTAAAACCGAAATAAACAATGCAAAGGTTTGAGATTTTTATATCATGCCTATAATGTTAGTATGTTATGCCTATAATGTTAGTATGTTCTGCCTATAATGTTAGTATGTTATGCCTATAATGTTATTATGTTATGCCTATAATGTTAGTATGTTATGCCTATAATGTTATTATGTTATGCCTATAATGTTATTATGTTATGCCTATAATGTTAGTATGTTATGCCTACAATGTTAGTATGTTATGTCTATAATGTTAGTATGTTATGCCTATAATGTTAGATTGTTATGCCTATAATGTTAATATGTTATGCCTGTAATGTTAGTATGTTATGCCTATAATGTTAATATGTTATGCCTATAATGTTAGTATGTTATGATTATAATGTTAGTATGTTATAACTATTTTATAGCATTTTTAATTTTCAGGCTTGAATTTGCTTACTTTTTCTATATAAAACATTTGTGATGTATTACTGGGTGACCTTGGTTTTTCTTTTGTATTTTGTTTTATATGTATACTTTAATTCGTTGAAGTGATACAGCAAACTTTGATCAAAAGTGATTGATTCTTTGCCATGCCCAAAAAACTCTCAACTGGAATAAACTTTCCCATCATTTTCAGTTACTAAGATTTTGGAGAAAAAAAATAAAAATTGACAATAAGACTTTAAGCAGATGGCCCAGTCATACATCGCAAATGTCGTGAAACACTGATCAGATTTTGATCAGTTATAACACAAAAACTAAAAATGGCTTTTTCACTGATCAAAAACTGATCTGCTCAGATTTTGATAGTCTTTCAACCAATATAGAAATTACTCCATGTCCATAAACCATTAAGACGACTCGAACTAGATACAAAGGAAGATCCACGATGACTCATCTATCGCGTATATGGGAGTAAGTGTACGTCGGGTGTGGCATGCACCTAACATTTTTGGTTGTGAAAGGCCAGATATCTGTGCGAACGTAGATTTCGTGGAGATCGAAAATACAGTACGATCCAAGTCGGAATGTTTACACAATCACCAACCAGACACCGACAAACCAGATAATTACCGCCGCGGAAGGGACGTCACTGTGATCCAGAATCATTGGTGAAGGTCAGGCAATTTTCTTGAGACATGGTTCACTCTTTAACGTTAGTTTTAAAAAGTTGGTCTTTAATCTATTCTTTGTAGATTCAAACTTGGTAAATATCTAATAAGATTTTCTTACTTTTGCTAATGTTTCTCAGTTTCAATCAATATTAGTACAAAAATAGCTATAACTACCAGCAAATTGTGCTATTATTTGTGATAAGAAAGATTTTCAATAAGTACTTTAATTGTTATTATTTTGTAACCATATATGAAGTCGGCGGTTTATCTTTATTAAACTGAATTTTACTTCTTGATTCATACAAATTTGCCTACGTGCGCGGAGTCATGCATAATTATTTTTATCTTAAATAATTGATGTCAAACTCACAAAATCCATTGAATGATGTCGAATAATTTTCTGAAAAGAAAACTTTTAAGCAAGCGATACGTTCTTACGAAACGCATCTCTTGTTCAATTCACTATGGTATGTGTATATATCATTTCCCAACTTCCCATAACAAATATTTTGGTCATGCCGAGACCGTAATTATCTCTCTCAACACACACCGAAAGTAGCTACTATACCCCAAGATTGAATGGAACTGTCAAAATATCCGAGAAGTCATAAATCATACTCTGACTGAAGGCCTATTCTTTCTGCCTCCTCACTTCGTAAACTGGTAAGCTTTGCTCATTTGGTGAGAAGTTTGAACCCGCAGATTTACTTTGTCGGTCAATCACACGCCTAGCTGTAATATATTTTAGATGAGAGAGTTGAAGAAAATTATCTGTCAGCGAAGTATGGTTTTTTTTTTTTTATTCTGGTGTTTTATGTATCAGTGTATCTGTAAATATCAAAAGTAGAAGTTACGTCATGTTTTGAGTGGCAATTACGTCGACAGGTCGACTGAGGTCACGCAGATTACGTCATAACGATACGGTGAGTTAGAATATAAATACATACTTATAATCTCATTTGGTATTGGCTTGTTTAGTGGATAAAATGGTGATCGAATGCATGTATTTTCTTGATGACTTTATACAAGACGTCTTTGCCATGATTTTATAAGTATAAGCAGATAAGTATCCCTGTTGCGTAATTAATCGCCGAAGAAAGATAGCAACGGTTTGAAGTATATATTACTTTGAATACTCAGGGTTATTGCATTTGGGCAACAAAGTGAGGGGGAAATGAAAGCAATTGCAGATCAAGGTGATTGGAGAAGTTCCCACCAGACGAAAACACAGAAGTTGAAACGTCACGTGCAGTATATTTTGACATGATTATGATCAAAATTGGTTTGAATCTAAAACGGTAACTCGGTTCACCATAACAAAAATATCGCACGCCCATCTTTTAATTGCACTGGGCCCATCTGCCCTCGGCGAAAAACATTCTTCATTTTATTAAAGAGTGCACGTTTGTTTTCTTTCCCGTATTTATGCAAATTACGTCATTCTTTGGTTGCTAATTGTTTAAATCATCAGATTATTATTACACGTACATTGAAAGTGACGTCACGGAGTCACATTCGCGAGAATTCTTGTAAAAACAATTCTTCTTGTATCTTACATGAGCAGAATGAATGAACACAATAAGAATGTATTAATATCTATATCTGAGATGATTTTAAACATCATATCAACGGAGATATGTAAATGGATTTTCAGCGGAGAAATTCATAAATAGTTATACACTCGAGATGCGAAATATCCCTCCCTTTAGGTACCATTCATATAATGTCTTGCCATTTTTAACCAATTCTCTTTAAAGGATTAGTTCAGGGGTCAAACAAGTACAAGTCTTATTTTATATGGATGAGGACTTCAAGGGAAATGATATGGTGAAGAAAGCGCTCAAAAATCTTATTCCGTTAAGGAGATATCTAACTTTAAAGTTTGATATCATTTGTGTAGAAACGACAGACTAGTTTGATGTCATAGCCTCAGATTCCTCAGTCTTTTATGCATTCTATATTTTGTTCTGCGATTTTGTAGCTTAAAATGCATTGAACATGTTAAGAAAGTAGTAAAAGAGAATCTAGTAAGGATAATTATAATTTACCACCTGAAGACAGTTCGAGAAAAAATTATTCAAATAGTAGAAAAGTTAAATACATTTTCTTTAAAATACATTAATAATTGTTAAGAATGTAGGATGAAGACGCCAACCTTCCATAGTAGATTTATTAAATCAGTCATTTCTGCACAGATGAGACAGAGCTTTAAACTTGAATATCTCCTTAATGGAAATTTATTTTGAGATGATTTTGTTTCTTTTGAAATCCTCTTTCATGTAAAATAAACTTGCTGCACCACTGAACTTAATCCTTTAACAAGTCAAATTAATAACTTTTTTCTTGACTTTTTCTCGATATTGTTTGAAATATAAATGGTTGATTCATTCTTTAAGTGTTTATGTATTATCATCATTTCAACAATATACAGTACAATTACAGTTTGACGCATTCTGCATTGCACCATAAATGCATGGTAGAATGAGTCTGTAATAATAATCGTATGTGTAGCTAAAAATGAATTATTCTTGTCAACACAGATACTACAAGTTTGACAACTTGGAAAGAATGGGAAATGTGTAATTTTGAGTCACATAACATTTTCGAAAGAATTGTATCTAGAAGTGAATGATTAGACAGACAGTGTTAGAATAATTCTGTACCCGTGCTTTTGAACAGTGGTTTGCGTTGCTCTGATCCTGCAACTCTCGCTCCACCCCATGAATCGACCACTTTAGCAGAACATGAGTGTTGGAACTTACGAAAAGTGGATTACGACCTCTTAGGGGGCACTTCCCAAGATATATGTCCCAGTGCCTTTTTAAAGAATTTCTTAGTGGGGGAAGGGGAAGGGGAGGGGGGGGGATTTTCGACTCGTAATATGCTCCTCCTTTCCACCCTCGAAATTGTCTTTCATTTTCGGGTAGTTCTTTTCGATTTCCGGGATAATTTCTTTCAAATATCAAAAATTATGCTCATTTTCTGCCAGTGGAAATTATATTATCAATGTTAAAAATGTTATCAATCAATTAATTATGCTCAAGACACTGGGAAAATCAGTTTTGAGGTGAACAGTGTATACGTACTGATGATTAAGTCTGTAATTCCCGTGGAAGCGATAGAAATATCATTCCCAAATAAGTATCCGCGACGAATTTCCTTGACCGCTGGACCTTCGCACCCAGTCCCCTCTCCCCACTTCGTGGCTGAGAAGTTACGGACATGTTGGTGTATTTAATCGTTGTCTTTTATATCTTTGTTGTAATTTTATTCTATTTTCATATTTACTATTCTTGGTTCAATTATTTGGTTCGTTTATTTGCTTTTCTCCTGCATCTTCGGGATGGTGGGTGGTGGGTGGGACAAAAGGTGGGTTTGGGGTGTGTTCATTTTATTAAGAATTTCAACTCCCTGTATCTTGGTCCAACAACTGTTTAGTCCTAAGCAGTAGATGTTGGTCCAAACGTAAAGATTTGTGGTCCTATATTGTAAATTCCAAAATTGAAGATTTTTGATCCAAAAGTGAAAATGTTTGGTGCAAAATGGAAGATGTTTGGTGAAAAATGGAAGTGTTTCGGTCCAAAAGTAACGATAATTTAATCAATACGATTAAAAAATGCCAACATGTCTGCTCGGACTCATTCTCATAGACCTATAGACTAAATACTGTGTGTTTGGCTGGGTGGTGCATGAATGTACACTGTAGGATTATTGTAACATTTTGTAAGTTTCCTAAAGAAATTGCCATGAATATTCAGTTTAATTTTATGATAGAGGACTATTAAAGTAAAAACAAACATTGGTGTGAAAACCATGTTCATATCTTATTCCGTTTTGGAGATTTCCGTTTAAAGATTTGATAAGTATAAAATGTGATGTCATAAAGGCAGATCCAAGATACAAAAATACTTCCAGTAATTTAGGAAGAATCAATTAATTTTCAAAGAAATGCACACAAATTGTCTTGCTTTTGCCTTTATGACGTCACAACTGTACACCGTGAGGTCATTTTTAACACATTTGCGCAATCTTTTAAATACAAATTCTAAACAGAAGAAGAAAAAAACATGATTTTTTTCAGCAAATTATTTCTTTGATAATTCTGAAAATTCATGGGAATATTCCTCAACTTTTATCTCGATGTAAGCAGAGAGTGCACAGCAGATTGAATGCCATGCACGATCATGAATCTGCAACTCCACGAGTCTACAATAATGAACGAATTTTCATTTGACCAACTTTTTGTCATTTTTGAAAATTGTAACGTGTGTAGCAGTTTGTGTGTAAAGATTACACTCTTTCCCGCATATGCAGCCATGTCCCTGATTTGAGATATTCAGGTTCAATCTTTGATTCATATCTGTCTTTAATTGTTTTCCTTTAATCAAATCCGCTTTCAGTGTCACCTAAAGAAGATGAACATCTTATCTGCGCATACATCTGACCAACTATTGCCAGTTTTGACATTTTTAACATGTGTAAAACTTCACCCTCCTTCCCAAATATGCGGATAAACGCCCCTTTTAATATATATTTAGTTTAGGTTTTAAATCTAGGGTTGTAATTCATATTAGCTTTTATTGTCACCTCTATAAATCAGTCATGTCTACAATTTTTGATTGTAGATATGTAAGATTTTAATCTGAGGTTATACAGTTATAATGAACATCTGCCTTTAATATTTTTTGATATCTCAAATCTGCTTGTCGCATAATCTAAAAATATATCTGCGTAGGCCTATTAGTATCGGACCAACCTTTGCCAGTTTTTAAATATGTTCGTATTTACCGACTTTCCCGAATATACAGCCATGTCCCCGATTTAAGATATTTAGATTTTAATCTGAGGTTATAATTCATATATATCTTTATTTATTATCATTTCAATCATATTTGCTTTTAGTGTCATCTAAAAAAGATAACCATCTAATCTGCGAATACATTTGACCAACTTTGTCAGTTTTAAAACTTGTAATATGTGTAAAAGTTTACAAGTTCCCGGGTATGCCGAGCCTATGATTACAGATATGCAAGTTTTTAATGTATATCTGCCTTTAATTGTTTTCCTTTAATCAAATCTATACCTTTAGTGTCATCTAAAGAAGATGACCATCATAATTATCTACAAATATCTGTCCAACTATTGCCAGTTTTAAAAATAATAACGGGCGTAAAAATTCACCCTCTTTCTTCAATATGCGGATATACACCCCTTATAGTAAATATTTAGTTGAGGTTTTTAATCTAGGGTTGTAATTCATATTTGCCTTTAATTGTCACCTCTATAAATCAGCCATATTTACAAATTTTGATTGTAGATATGTAAGTTTTTAATCTGAGGTTATACAGTTATAATGAACATCTGCCTTTATTTATTTTCCATTTATCAAATCCGCTTTTTACTGTTTACGTGTTATCTAAAGAATATATCTGCATGTACATCGGACCAACTTTTGCGATTTTTTGAATATGTTACTGTTTCACCGACTTTCCCAATTGACACTCTTGATTTGAGATATTTGGGTTTTAATCTGGGGTTATAATCTATATTTGCATTTAGTTATTATCCTTTGACCAAATCTGCTTCTAGTATCCTCGAAAAAAGATGACCATCTCATCTGCGAATACATCTGACCAACTCTTGCCAGTTTAACAAATTCTAACGTGTACAAAAGTGTTATCTTTACAAATAGATTAATTGTAGATATGTAAGTTTTTAATCTGACGATATAATTCATAGCTGTCTTGAATTATAAAATCTTTAATCAAATCTGCTTTTAGTGTTATCTTAAGAAGATAACTATCTCATCTGCGTATACATCTGGCCAACTTTTACCAGCTTTGAAAATTGTAATGTGTGTAAAAGTTTACTCTTTCTCAAATCTGCAGCCACGCTCCTGAGTATGGATGTTTAGCTTTTTAATTTGGGGATTATAATTCATATTTGCATTTAATTATAGTACTTCGAATCAAATCCGCGTTTAGTGTCATCTAGAAGGGGATTTCCATCATATCTGCGTATGCATCTTAACAACTTTGACAGTTTAAAATTTTGCAACGTGTGTAAATGTTTACCCTCTTTCTCGAATATGAAGCCAAGCCCCTGATTGGAGACATGTAAGTTTTGAATCCATATCTGCCTTTAAATGTTTTTATTTAATCAAATCCGCTTTTAGTATCATCGAAAGAAGATGACCATTTCGTATACATCTGACCCATTTTTGCCAGTTTAACACTAATAATTCGGTCTAGTGCCCCTATAAATTTCAACTTTATTCTGATTGGTCAGCTTTGCAATTTTACCTATCTACCTATGTTCAACCTGAATATCGAGGCTTAGATGACTAGATGGGAGAAAAAATTAATCTTTAATCAGGCCAATTGGTTAGAAGTTATTCTTAACTTTTGTGGTTTAATGTTCAAACTTTTACTTAATGTTTCATCCTCAGGTCAAATTGCATTCAATTATTTTTCTTCTCTATCTACTTCAAGAATTTTCAAATTTAATATAACTTTTAAAGGATAGAAAACGAATTATTTAACAAATTTTGATTGCAATATTTGGAGTGATGATGGAAGTGATGACATTCAATTCCAACAAAAGCTTCAATTCCGTTTAGAAAGAGACGTTTATACAGTTCTAGCATTGCTTGAAAGCAGAAAAGAGAAAACAATTACAGTAAGAGTAACTACTTTGAGAAGTGTGAGAATATGATCAAAATAATTTTTGTTTCAAATATTTTACAGAAAACTCAAAAAGAAAAAAGGCCGAAAGCTGATTAACTTTGCAACCTTACATACTTAATTTTCAATTTGATAAAAAGGACATTTGATGAAAATCGAGATCAAAATCGAACATAAATGATCAAATTTATGATGTATGACTGGGCGAAGATATTATGTACTTATGTAAATCCAGTTTTTTTTTTCATTTTCTTCTGTAATTTTTCAAGGGAATTCAGCAAATTCTGATCGGAAGATAATGAGATTTTACTACACCGCCAATTAGATTCTAGAAGGAATAGACCTCTGATAATTTTGGTGACAGACATAGAAACGAAAATCAAATAAATGTATAAAGATTGCGAGTATAGTCCCGTCAGTCATATTCCACGTAATGATAATCCTCAAACTTTGTTGAGCCATGTATATATTCGCGCTTGAGTTGAGAAAAGTACGTGGCGATACGATTCAGGTTTTGAAGTTCATATCTGGCAGTGATTCTTTGACTTCCTGTTATTTCTTGCATGTTTCAGCTAATTCTCATGTGATACGTGGTAACAGTTTGAAGTTGACCAAAGAGTTCTCACGAATAGATATTCGGCGTTTTAGCTTCTCGCAAAGAGTTGTTAATGAGTGGAATGGTTTGCCTGAGTGCGTAGTTAGCTCCAATTCTGTTCGCAATTTCAAAGTCAATATTTATAAGTTCCTTACTAACTCTGGGCGTCTTTGATTTTTTTATATTTTTTTGGGGTGACTAACCCTTCTTAGCCCATAATCTCGTTATGTTATATATATTACCAAAATTACCAACGTACGTTTTTAATACTGTTTGAAATTGATTCATGTGTCATTCATATCAGCAGACGTTCATAGCCCTTTATAATGATGCATAATTATGACCAATATGTAGCACTTTGGGGTCGATTTGATATAATATTGTTTCTTAGGGATACCAAGCAGCACACATGTCAAATAAAAGTAATCCAGCTTTTCTTACTTTTCAATTTGGGGAAGTTCCCGAATTATTTTCAACCTCCACGTATCATCGTCAAGAGATTGGTCTGGGCTCATAAACTAGATTTATAGCAGCTCGGCGAACTTACTCTGTTTTTTTTTTTTTTACTCATATTCCACCCAATAAAGCGATTGTTTTCTGGCAATGGTTTTCTAAAATGCAAGAACAAAAAACAAAAAAAACAGGAATCAAATAACACAAATGAATTTAGTGCAAATTAGACATGAACACGCGTGGGCATGGGCGTAAGTTAAGGGGTGTGCCTTCCTCTATGATTTTTGGTCGGGCAACAACATGGTATGCTGAAGAGATATGTTGGAAATTATTATGATTACACCTTTCTGTTTTTAATACTTCGCAAAAAGGAAAAATACCTTGCAAAGCATCATAGTTATTTTATGGTATTTTCACAACTGTACGAGGCGGGGAGGGTCCGAACACCGCTCTTAGCCGGGCAAAGAAATGGCGGATGTTAGCATAGGTATATATGAATCATACCCGACTCGTCTAGATATCAGAATCAATTCATCCCGACTAGGCATGATGCTGTCAATATGATTCCTGGGTCACCAAGAATGGCTTGGCTTTATATGCGGGAAAGATCAAGCTTTTACACACATTACAATTTGTTAATTTAGCAAAAGTTGGTCAGATGTATATACCCACATGAGATAATCATCTTCTTTAAATGACACTAAACACATATTTGATTTAAATGCTAATAATTAAATGCAAATATAAATTATAACCCCTTAGATGAAAAACCAGAACATCCACACTCAGGGGCGTGGCTGCAGATTTGAGAAAGAGTGTACACTTTTACACACGTTACAATTTTCAAAGCTGACTAAAGTTGTTCAGATGCATACGCAGAAGAGATAGTCATCTTCTTTTGATGATACTTAAAGAGGAAAACAATTCAAGGCAGATATGAATTATAACTTCAGATCAAAAATTTGCATATATTTACATACAATTAGGGGCTTGGCCATATATGCGTGAAAGATCAAAATTTTACACACGTTACAACAAGCGAACATTTAGCTGGCACTATTCGTTATTTAGTTATTCGTCCAAACTGCTTTTTCCATGCTGGCTTAGCCGTTTGCGAATGATCATCAAAACTGACCACTCAAAACAGAAATCTCAATAACCTATAATTGTTTATAGAATGGGATTTTGGCAGCTTTTACGTCTTAAGATGCTATTTAAAGGATTTGTTCAGTGGTCAAGCAAATCTATCTTATATGAAAGAAGACGTCAAAAGAAACAAAATGGTGATGAAAGCACTCACAAATTGTATTCCATATTAATGAGATATCCAAGTTTAAAGTTTTGTATCATCGACTGAAATCAGATTAGTTGTGATGTCATTTTTTTGCTTAAAAAACCATAGGTAGTACAACTGAATCTAGGAAGGGTATTTATAATATACCACCTGAAGAAAGTTCGAGGAAAAGTATTTAAAATAGTCAAAATTTTAAATAAAGTTTCTTTAAAATACATTAACAATTGTTAAGAATGTGAGAATGAAGACACTTACTTTCCATAGTTGACTTACTATACCAGTTATTTGTATGCAGATACACGTAAGACAAAGCTTTAAGCTTTAATATCTCCTTGATGGAATAAGATTTTTCAACGCATTCTTCATCATTTTGTTTCCATTGAAGTCCTCTTTCACATACAATGGACATGTTATAAGATGGACATGCTTGACCACTAAACTAATCCTTTAATTGTCTTTGTGATTTCAGATTTCCTGAATTTAATACCTTGGAACATATTCTGCATGAAGGATTAAAGTTCACTTAATTCCTTTGGTGAAAAATCTGTGGAACTAATTAGCCAACGTGGCAGTTCTGACGTGGTACAAATTATAACAATTTGCAAAATATTATTGCAATTACACTGAAAGTTAATGAAGATGATAATCACATGCACAGCTACTTTTTTCAGAAACAAAAATCTTAGATATAACATACTCTAATCAAATGCCATTTCTCTTTCAATTTATCTGTGCAGTCTAAACGCTTAACTTTCATAACTAAGAACACGCCATCGATAGAAATCATGACCATTTTCTTCAGATTTCCTTAATGTACGTGAAGGTAATAAAATTAAAATTTCGATGCGTTTTACTTTTTTTGCTTTAACTTTATTTCTTCGTGATAAAAATGTACTTATCATTTTGTCATTTAAAAAATGACGGAATTTTGATTTTGTTGTATATCTTTATATGTCTATCTATGATGAACTGTTCCTGAAAATCATGGCTTTAAATCTAGAGTTAGTTATTCCAGTGATATCGTCGTTGTTTGTTGTTACATAATTCGCAAGCTACAAAAAGATGAAAAACTCACTCAAAAATTCAGGAAGTCTCTGCATTGATCCTTTGCAGTTATCATGGAAAGAGGGCACTGACTGACTGATGACCATTTTCCTCCTGGTTGATTGATTGTTGACGCAAATCGTCACTTGCATCACGGCACCTTCGCTCTTTACTGGCATGCATCAAATGCTACTATCACTGTCTTAATGTTCCCGTATAGGTACTTTTCGACACAATTATAAAGGGATCAACTTTCTATTCTCATTTTCATTATGTAAATACGATCTGTCTTTGGGCTATGGAAGAGGGGAGTGAGGAGAGGGGAGGGATAAGGGAAAGGGAGGTGGGGGGGGGGGGGGTATAAAAAGGTGTTTTAATCTTCAAATTGAACATATACTGATAAAGAGTGCATAAAGGTCGGTCCATTTGAACTGACTGCGAAGCGAAGATCGTCCAGCCCTAAAATATCACTTTAAGACGAATACATATTTGTAATCACACCACAACTTGAAATTACTGCCAGTGATTCGACTGGGACCAACTTAATGTACTCTTTATATTAAAAAGACTTAAAAGAAACTAAAAGAAAACAGGTTGGTCAAGAACACGCGTCATACTGTCATAGGGTTCCGTCATTCTATGAAGACATGGACGGATCCATGAGAACTTTTTCGGAGGCAAGTCCCCAGCAAAAGCTCAAATTATACAGAAATATTAATTTCAATATCATTCACAAAGTATACAACTACAAAGTATAAAATTACAGAATTTTCAAAGCAAAACAAAATTAATGGCTTAACTTATTAGTAACAGTTTAAGTTATGGTTACTGTGAATGTCTGAATCATCAGGAGATATCCGTCTGAATCATCAGGAGATATCCCGATTTGGAGCGTGTATTTGTAATGGTTGTAATCAAACGATGGGTGTCTCTATGGATGTATCTTCCGATTATATCATAGGGATTGCAGCCAAAGGTTCCGAACTTTTATACATGTAGCCTCATAGAATTTAGCATTTAGAACCAATTGAGAGTCAAGAATTTAGCATTTAGCAACCAATCGATAATCAAGAATTTAGCATCCAATCAAGAATCAAGAATTTAGCATTTAGCAACCAATCGATAATCAAGAATTTAGCATTTAAAACCAATCGAGAATCAAGAATTTAGCATTTAGAAACCTATCGATAATCTGGACTGAAACGCCCCTAAATTTCCCAAAATGTTGTTATGTCTGGAGTATCTTCAAAATGAGCTACAATGAGCTTTTTTGTATCAGATTTTAAAAATGTATTTTCGATACATCGCTGCTGTTACATTCAAATCTCTTAGAAACCTTCAAACAGTATGCAAAGTATTTTTTACATAAATGGAAGGGGCGTAACCGAGTAGCTCATTCCTTTGAAATCCGTTGCTGCATTTCTACTTTTATTAATAAGGAAATGCTTCGATCAGAATGTGGCTTTATCTCAAATGTTTCGGTCCAGAAGTGATTCAGTTCAGTTAGGTTTGGACATAGAAATGTGTAGGTAGCAACACAAAATTAATAATTAATAGTTAATTAATAATTTCTATGGGTTAAAGTTAGGTTTAGGTTTTACATGGTTAGGTTATAGGACCGAAAAAAGCCCTTGAGATTTATTGACCAAAACACTTCGACACAGCCGTTTGGATCACAACAAGTATATATCAACTAATGCCTTCCCAAGTCATAGAGAACATTTCGGTTTTTCGTTCAAAACACATTTATCCACAGCGCCATCGGTTATTGTTGGTAAGTTGACAAGTTGCTAAAAGTTCACTTTTAACATTTACGGGCTTAATTGACGGTGAACCTGAACAACATCAACTGACAAGGGGTTTGTTCCCTTGGCTACATTCGCGTGGTTCCACGTGGCAAATTTATTTGATTTACGATGACAAAAAATATATATATACGATGAAAATTATAATTCTGTTTTGGCATCGGGCCCTCAAACACCCACGCTCCCAGCTAGTTTTGTGTATTTTATGCACTCGTTCGAAGTTGAAATTATCGTCAGCGCATGGAAATATGTTCTCTAACCACACGACTTTTGCGAAATTGTTGAAATAATTTATCTCCATATTAAGCTCAGTTTATGTTTATGTAAATAAGCATGTGCGCTCTGTCGAGCATTGTTGCAGGAGTGGGTATGGAATGTATGTAAACATTTATGTTTCGCTTGCAATGGTATCCTCCTGAGTAATTGGGTTGCTTGTAACATCAGCAACTTGATAAGCTACATTTTAAAACTTAACAAAAAGCTTACATCCGCTGCGTATAAAGGCCAGCCTGGTTGTCGTGTTAACTTGCACAGAAATATACAATACAACTGAGCGCTTTTGATTGGTTTAAATATTTCCACAAATACTGACAAGCCAATCAATAACCGCCGCGGAAGTGACGTTATTAGTATTTCTAAGAAATAACGGCGGGCAAGTTTCTTGTGACGAAATTTCCATACAAAGTCGCAAACACAAGAACTTCTTTTATATGTCATAATCACAAATTAGACTTTTCCCACGCTTAATTTGGATTCCTTAATCTAGTCTTTTTTGCACATAGTTGATTCGAAATTTGTGTTTGGAAAATGCAATTCACAAACATAATTTACACTACACCTGTTTTCATAATTTTGTGATGTACCGTCTTGTAATTTTTGTGTAACTCTTGTTATTGTTGACCAAATAAGAAAATTATAAAAAAGTCGTGTAATTAGCGTGGGTTCATCACTCTAAAGCTATCACAATTTGTCAAAACACGCCAGAATTTGAAGAAAACTTTATTGTTCCTTTGATAATGGTCTAATTCATAATCATATTCTAAGAAGCTTTTTCCAAACCCCTTGTGACCACGTTATAAAAAGCGGAAAACATAGCTATTTTTAATTACGAACGCAATACCATCAAACCGAAGAACCTCGACCGAACATTCGTCAATTCACACCTTCGACAATATGAAACAAGTGGTAGCACATGCCCGCGGGAGAGTTGGGACAAGTTTTAATTTGTCTCCATTAACGACTGAGGGCATTGGTTCGATTAATCATAAGGAAGGAGTAAAAGGTCTGAAAATGATTTATGAGAAGTTAGATCATAGGTGAATTTCAGTACTAAGACCCTGACTCCGACCTCATCTCGTGCCCCGTGACCTTTCCAGCAGAGGCACGCGAATACGGCCTCACTTGTTACCAACACCAAATTAATGCCGTGACTTATGTTTGTTTTGCCTTGAGGCTAACAAGAAAATTTATACAACAGATTTTTTTTCTTTTTCAGAAAAATATGATAATAACAGGAACAGTCATCACCAATAATAAATGCCCAGTCTTATTTATAGCTATAAATGACGACACTTTATGGTGATGTTGGGACGTTTGAACCTGGGTTTAGACTGGACAAAATAGTCTGAGAGATACGTGGGTTGTCAGAGGAGCGATTGCGCGATGTTATGAAAGCGTAAAACAACACCGAACGTTTGTTTTTTTGTAAACAGAATCGTTTGTGTAGCTGTGGTGGGCCAGCATAAAATATGGTCCTAAATAAGAACAAATTAATCACCCTTTACTATCGTTTTTCCTAATATTTGACCTTATGCGTATACAGCTATTTTTCATATATTTAAACAATACCAACTTGTTCAGGCTGAAAGGACTTTGGACATTTAGAGGCAATTTGGGCTTGAATTGTTTCATATATGATCTTAACCATTAAAAGAGTTCAAACTTCCATCAAAATTAGTTGAAAATTGACCAATTTACACCATTTTTAATATTTTGCTGTTATTGTGCAATAATCTGTGACATAAATGAGGTGAGGATCTTTCGTCACTCTTTGTAAAACCGTTTTTTAATTTGTTTTTATTCCTCTGTTAATTTTGTTTGAAATATAGCATTGGACTTGGGCTAACTTTTTTCTCGGGAACTTGGTCATACCCTGAATCATCATGATTGTACAAATCTAAAAGTTCTAAGTTATAAGTTACAAGTAGCTGAGTTTGAAGAACAGAATTGAAAGAATTACATGAAGATTTTTAGATGTGTTCTCCTTACTATATCACACATTTCGCACAAATGAACAAATCTGGACACTTTGTTCGGTCATAACTTAAAAACTAAATAAGCTTTTTACAAATTTTTAATCTATTCCACTCAGATTTTCATGCTCATTTACATATTTTAAATCTGTTCATAGTCCTTAGGAACAGTACTTTCTGAAATGATTTAAAACATTCACAGCTTAGTCCAATGGCGGCGGGCAGGTGGGAAAAGAAAATTGAAAAAGGGGCAACGGGCCCTGGTCCCCTCACTTTTCGGTCAACTTTAATTTATTTTCCAGTAAAAATATCAAGATGTCAAAAACTGAAAGTTTTTCAGGGTTTTGGCCCCCACCTTCGAAAATATCCGGCGCTGCTGGCAAAGTGTTATCCATGATAATTCAGGGCCTCTTTAGGGCTTTTTAGGGTTGGAGATTGGAATGGGATTGTAGGCTTACATCTGAATATAAATTTGTGGCTAATTGTGACTTTTGTAGACTAAAAGTCTATTTGGTAGGTGTTAGCTGCACCCCTTTAAAATATCGTGGTAGGCAATAATAAAAACAAAAAACAGATAATTTATATAAGTAAATACCAAGTTCACAAAACCTCAAAAGATTGCATTGAATTTTATGATTTATTTACCACTGTAACAGTTTTATGAATATATTTTAAAGTAATGGTACACGCCCATATACCTTTAAGAACGACGCAAGCTACACAAACTCCTAAAGTGGTGACTTCAGCGGCGTGGCCACTGGTTGATGAGGGGGTAGTTCCCCTCTCCACTTCAAAAAAAAAAAATGTCCTTCAGATTCTTGTTTTATGATTTAGTCTATAGTATTGCTTAAACTTTCCCTAAGTAATGCCATGTAAACAGTGCATAGTATTGTTAATCATCCTCATGAAATGCATCTGCCGTGATTGTCAGACTACTAAAAGGTATGCGAATATGGCCCCCTTCATTTTTACCACCCGCACTTTTTTATGCCCCCACTTATTTTACGCTGGCCACGCCGCTGGGTGACTTATGTTTTGTTACCCGCTGTTCTTCTTTATTTGATTTATTCTTGATTAGTCTAATACTCAAGATATTTTTGCTCTTCAGTCAAATTTAGCCTCCGAACAGGCTACATCTTGTTTTTTGTTTTTTCTACGACCTCCAACCCCAATTCTAAAGGCTACAGCCGACAATGGGTTAAAAATAGAGGATTGTATGACATCTTCAAGATTTTTATTATCAGACAAAGAATGGACATTTTTGACCATATAGTTCCGTCGCTGCTAAATAAGACCCCCTTTTTATTTTGGAGGGAGGGAAGGGAGGGGGGAAGGGGGTTACACCCCGGATCTCAAACTGCATCCGGCCGAAATTCATGGAAAACAAAAACTACCTAACAGCCTAAGTTTTCTAAATATAATGTTCAAAGCTTATTGAAAAGTATAATTCTCAGATCGACAGGCGGTGATTAAAATAAGAGCCTTTTGCTATACGCAACACAGATCATATAATTAGTGTCATTGCACGATGGGATTGTTCGTTCTTTTTTCGACAAATTAGGGTCACTTGAAGTATGGCATATGTACAAAAACTTGGTTAGTCTGGAAGAAGTTGTGATGCATTTCTTTTCTGGTTCTAAAAATGATATCAATTTTCGATTTCCCGTCTGATAGAAAGGACTGATCGTTGTGTAGTTTCATGGTCTCATCATCATTATAGCTGCCAGAGATTTGCATGGAGCAACCATTATCTTATCCATTTACTGAACGTAACACAGATCGTAGGATACGTATTGCCCAAAGGTTTAAAAAGTTGTTCCATCCTTTGGTCGACAAAATTGGGATCATTTGAAAGTATACAAGTGTACAAATAGTACTTGGATAGTCTGGAAGTATGTGCTGCATTTTTTATTTTTTTGGTGCATTTCTTTTCTGGTTCTAAAAGTGATATCAATGTCTGGTTTCCGTACTGATCGTTGCGCAAGACCGTTGTTTCATCATCATCACCAGCGCAGCCAGGGATTTTCTGGAGCAACCATTATCTTTATATATATATATATATATATATATATATATATATATATATATATATATATATATATATATATATATATATATATATATATATATATATATATATATATATATATATATATATATATATATAAATATATATATATATATATATATATATATATATATATATATATATATATATATATATATATATATATATATA
Source organism: Chiridota heheva (assembly GCA_020152595.1). Lineage (NCBI taxonomy): Eukaryota > Metazoa > Echinodermata > Holothuroidea > Apodida > Chiridotidae > Chiridota > Chiridota heheva. The sequence continues at coordinate 196,319 of JAIGNY010001488.1, read as the reverse complement.
TATATATATATATATATATATATATATATATATATATATATATATATATATATATATATATATATATATATATATATATATATATATATATATATATATATATATATATATATATATATATATATATATATATATATATATATATATATATATATATACATATATATATATATATATATCTATCACTCAAAGCATTTCAGCTTCATGAATTGCAATATCCGTAATGAAGCCAGACGAACCGCTTAGAGATGATATGGTCTTGAACCCCTCACCATTCAGCTTCTTTATTCTTCGTTTCCCTGAGCAAAAAGAGATTGCTAGGTTTTTTCCTTGAATCAGTTCAGTTTATTTGTTTCTTCACATCATATACATGGAAACAATGAATTTACAATGTACTGTGTAACAAAATTGTAAGAGAGAAAATATTAAGCAAAAAAAAAAAAACATTTCTACGAATTATAATCAAAAGGTATATTGTGGAAAGAAGTGCTCTAAAAATCTCATAAGAGCTAAACTGATAGAAACATTCCTTTGGGTAAAAAATGAAAATGAAAAAGTAATTATAATAATATAAACCAGAGTAAAGCTACACCCCACCCACCCCACCCCACTGATGCAGGTTTCAATTCAAATTTACAATAAAATTTTAAGTTTACAACAAAATAAATTTATAATATAAACCAAGTAAAGCTACACCCCACACACCCCACCCCACTGATGCAGGTTTCAATTTAAGTTTACAATAAAATAAATTTTTAATATATACCTTAGTAAAACTACACCCCACTCACCCCACCCCACTGATGCAGGTTTTAATTCAAGTTTACAATCAAATAAATTTATAATATAAACCCAAGTAAAGCTACACCCCACTCACCCCACCCCACCTATGCAGGTTTCAATTCAAATTTACAATAAAATAAATTTATAATATAAACCTAAGTAAAGCTACACCCCACTCACCGCACCCCACTGATGCAGGTTTCAATTCAAATTTACAATAAAATAAATTTATAATATAAACCCAAGTAAAGCTACACCCCACTCACCCCACCCCACCTATGCAGGTTTCAATTCAAATTTACAATAAAATAAATTTATAATATAAACCTAAGTAAAGCTACACCCCACTCACCGCACCCCACCGATGCAGGTTTCAATTTAAGTTTACAATAAAATAAATTTATAATATAAACCAAAGTAAAACTACACTCCGCCCACCCCACCCCACCGACGCAGGTTTTAATTCAAGTTTACAATAAAATAAATGTATAATATAAACCCAAGTAAAGCTACACCCCACACACCCCATCCCACTGATGCAGGATTTAATTTAAGTTTACAATAAAATAAATGTATAATATAAACCAAAGTAAAGCTACACCCCACCCACCCCACCCCACTGATGCAGGTTACAATTCAAGTTTACAATAAAATGGAAAGTCAACAAGTATCAATAAAATAGGATTTAAGTTTGCATCTAAACTTCTTAAGAAACTGAAGTTGATGGACGCAAGGATCGTAAAAGTCAAACTACCTTCCCTAAAATAGATTTATGAAATATATCAAAAACACTTCAAAGATATGAATTGTTGTGAGGACACTTGCAGTAGGCATAGACTACAGAAACTCACAATAGAGTCACAAGAACCCCAGAATTTCTTGTGACTCTATTGTGAATGTCTGTAACTCCAGATTACTTAGCTCCAGATCACTAAACCTGTATTGTTTTGGGAGTTTTGCCCCTTAACCGTCAGCCCCTCATACATGAGTGAAGGGGATCTTTGCGAACCCTATCACTCCAGACTGATACATACATATCCCTCAAAGGACTTCACTTTCACAAATTCGCATTATCCCGTAATGAAGCCACAAGAATCGTTTTGCTGTTTAGAGATGATAATGGTCCTGAGGTCCTCAGCGAGGTCCTCAGCATTCCAGCTAATTATTCTCCGGTTTACTGAGTTAGATTGTTGAGTTCAAGTTCGGTTTAACTTACGGGACGCGAGGGTCTTAAAGGTCAAAAGAACTCTCCAAAAATAAAATTGATAAAATAATTCAATTTTAAGGACTTGCGAAATTCACATTGTTCACATTTAACCCAAAATTATGTATATAATGATTAACTCCAGACCACTGCACTTCTAAAACAGTACAGGTTCTGTGAGCTTCAGGGTGCAAGAGCCTTTTGCGGAACGAGTACAATGAACAGCTCGCTTCGACCGCCTACCCTTCCCCACTCAACAGTCAGGCAGGTTGCATCCTTGAAACCAATTTAGGATCCGAAGAGTCCATCAAACTCTTTTCCGCTGTAAATGATATATAAACAAGATGCTCGTTTCGAGCTGCCTTACCTATTTATCGTCACTTTGCAGCCTGCAGTCACTGCATATGTCGACACTTTGGTCTAAATAGCATTAACGTCTTAAGCACTGTCGTGAAGATTAACCGTCACCCAAACCTCAAACTGCATTAGTCCCTGCATCAAATGATCAACTCCGACATTTCTAAACTAGCACGCTGCAAACACAGCTCCCTGCTACACAGCTATACCCATGAATTAAAAACGTAATGTTTAAATGATTAGTTTAGGGGTCAAGCAAATCTATCTTATATAAAAGAGTACTTCAAAAAAATAAAAATTAGTGAACAAAGTATTCAAAAATCTTATTCCGTTAAGGAGATATATAAGTTCAAAGTTTGGTATCATTTGTGTAGAAACGACTGAAATCAGACTAGTTGTGATGTCATAGCCTCAGATTCCTCAAAGTCTTTATGTATTCTATCATATTTTGTCCTGCGATTTTGTGGCATAAAAATCATGGGATATGTCAACAACAAAAAGTAGTAAAACTGAATCTAGGAAGAGCCACCTGAAGAAAGTTCGAATAAAATTGATCTAAATAGTGAAAGAAAAACTTTTTAAAAATACATTAACACGCCAACTTTCCATATATTTGCAATTACCAGCAATATAACTTCTGTTTGTTTTACCGCCACCTGCCGGTTATAAGAATAATAACATCCACCAAGACGTAAACTGGTAACTTATTGTTAATCTATCAACAGAAACAAAAGCAAGCAGTATCTCCACCCAGTTGAATTTGCAAGTCACTATGACCTGATCTTGTATGTCGAACTACCACTGTGAGGTTCCGCAACTAAAATCTATGCTTGTGTTTAATAAGAATGGTAAGGCTTAATTTCAGAAAATGAAATCACTATCTAGCGTCCAAGACAAAATTCCCAAATGACATAACCTGTTGGTTTTAGAATAATCATTTATACCACTCTTTCTTCTTCAATCCGGTTTACGCGCCTGATCGGGAGATCTCCCAAATGGGAGATCGAGACATGCGCAGTGACCAAAATTCAAGCTGTTCAAAATTTAAGCCGTGAACAAATATTTTGCTTTTCAAATTATATTATTCTGAAGGTGTGAACGTTAAAAATTATATTTAAGTTGATATTTTTTTTATTTTTTTTGTGGAAAATTTGAGCTTTTGCTGGTGACTAAACTCTTCAAATCTGCTTTTTAGAAACTATGGAAATGAATTTTTAAAGATTACTTTCAAATTTCCTGGTAGAAGTCAAATTTGCGCTTTTTATCTTTATGTTACACCAATAAAATTATAATATTTCGCATGCAGACTCATGCTACCATGCATTTATGGTGCAGTGTACAATGCGCCAGACCGTAATTGTACTGTATAGTGTTGAAATGATGATAATACATAAACACTTAAATAATGAATAAGCCATATATATTTCAGACAATATCGAAAATATCAAGAAAAACTTATTAATTCATATCTTTAAAGGATTAGTTCAGGGGTCAAGCAAGTCTATCTTATATGAAAGAGAACTTTAAAAGAAACAAAATGGTGAAAAAAGCATTGTAAAATCTTATTTATGTATTCTATCATATTTTTTCCTGCAATTCTGTGGCTTAAAAATCATGGGATATATCAAAAAAGTAGTAAAACTGAATTTAGGAAGGGTATTTTTAATATACCACCTGAATAAAGTTTGAGGATAAATAATTAAAATATGTGATTTTCTTTATTTAGAATGCATAAAGACTTTGAGCAATCTGAGGCTGTGACGTCACAACTAGTCTGACTTCAGTCGTTTCTACAGAAATTATACCAAACTATAAACTTGAATATCTTCTTAACGAAAAAAAAAGATTTTTGAATGCTTTCTTTACCATTTTTTTTTTTATAAGCTTTTTTCATAGATAATGAACATGCTTGACCACTGAATTAACCCTTTAAAGGCGGAAGTTGAGATAAACTGATGGTGTAAGAAACTAAACTAACTGAAGAAACAAGAAAGCATATGATCTGAAGACTCATAACGCCTTTTCTGAATTTCTTCATAAAAGAGAAGACGCAATACGAAATTGTAAAAAGTTATTGATGATGTTAAATCTTACGCATTTTTTGAATAAAATATCGTAATGCACTTAAGTTAGTAAATATCTCACTTGGGAATTCCATAAACAGACCTCAATTTCGAGGGAAACATGTATTAAAGAATTATTCTCCCGTTTAACTGTTTAGTGTTTCATTCGAGTCTTCATATGATTTTCTGTTTGTTTTTTACTTTAATTGTCTGCAGAAATAAAATCATAATTTGTGGCATCTTCGTCTTGCCGTTGGCTTAGCCCTCATATTCCGTAAATATGAATGCGATTTACATAAATCTTAACTCAATGATTCTTCTTAAAATTTTAATCAAGCGTTAACCTAACGATGTGTTAATATTAAACACCTTTTTGCGTTGCTGAGAGATATACCGTATGGATTACGAAGTACGAAGTCGCCTTATACCCTCAACGCGTTCATCGAGTCAAATTTTACACCAAGACCTACCTAGCACAACTTAAACTTTAAATTTATTATTTCATCACTTCGCAGCTTAATTTTTGCTTTTTTAGGGAGTAATATAAGTGTCTGTATTAAGATAGAAATATATTATACAAACCTATTTATAACCTTATTGTGTTTAATTAATTCTTCACTTATCAGGTCGTAGATTATCTTTAGAACAGAGATTAAGGACACATCGCATAGGGTAGGAATGCCATATCTTTTAATGTTGTAAATGTCTTACGGAACGAGACAGCGCGTGTTCGAAATGCGCACTTGATATGAAATTGTATTTTGTGAAGATAAATTTTATCGTCGACGGGCATCAAAATTTATTGTTAATTTAGTTACACTCAATTAAACTTTTGAGAAACAATGAAATTTAAATAAATGTAGATGACATCAAGTCATTGAGCATAACGGACACCGTGCTGCTATCTACGTTCATGCTGCGGTCTACATGTCGGAAACTAGTTTGGAAGAAACGAAGTATTCCATTGTTTAACATCAAACAGAACTTGATAAGAAAGAACAATAAAGGCTCAATTTGAAATCCTTTCCAGAGTTGAAAATAGGTCTTTCTGATAAGTTTTAAACAAACTGTTAAACACTAGTCACTTGAATGCCAAACTTTGTTTCGCAATTCTGAATTGAAATTTTTGAACTGTTGAGCCTTGAAACTATAGACAAACAATTACTTTAACTGGTTAATGAGACATGTGACAGATACTAAATTGATATATCTGAGATTTAGGCCACACCGATACAACAAGACAAAAATGTGATTACGCTAAAAAAAATTGGGATTGATTTTAACCATAAGCACTTTTGTTTCATTTTGCAACAACCATAAAAATTATCTTTGGTCTAACCACACATTATACTGTAATAAGTTAAAAATATGTAATTAATATCTGTCAGTTGTCTCAGCATAACATAATTGTTTTGTTTTCAGTTTCAAATAATTTTATGCTTAACATTTTGTAATTGTCTTTAAAAACCTTTAAAAGAAATGGCTAAGAACGAGATTTCTTTATAAATTCTATAAATTGGTTTCGGAAGTTATTCATCAACGGAACATGTTGCGAGATATTTTCGTGTCGTGTCGGGCTTGCTTATACATCTAACACGTTGTTTTTCTTTTTCTTGTTTCGATGTGGCCTAAAACTCAGCAATATCAAATAGTCTCAATGACGTAATTGTTGGCATATAGTTTAAACGGTTCAATAATTTTTAAAGCATAACATTCTGTAATTGTCTTCAGAAACCTTTAGGAAATTTAGAAATACCTAATTAATATATGTCACCTGTTTCAGTATAACGTAATTATTTGCCTACAGTTTCAAACAATTTCATGCATAACATTTTTTAATTGTCTTTACAAACCTTTAAAGAAATAGACGATTTTGTTGATATATTATCTAGATTGGTTTGAAATATTATTCATCCAAGTCTCAAATGTTGCGAAATATTTTTGTGTTGTTTAAAAAATAACATGTTTCGTAGGAATACAAAAGTTTCTTCGTATAACTCCAAACATATGTCAATGAGGAGACATTAATTCAATTAAATTTCAATTTAAAAACATATATTTAAGTTTTTCAACATATACAGAATAATAAACAATTCAGAGTTTGTCTTCGTAAAGATGATCCTAGTAAAAAGGGTCTTCGGAAAGGCCTTTATTTAGAGTTAAAGTAATAGCTCTATCTATGGTGTCGAGGTTTAAAACACAACCGAGTCAGTTACGTTGACATAAAGGTTTAAGTATTGTTCTTATGTCATCACAATTTGGTATCACGTTAATTGTTTTAGGTCTGAAAAATATAACCGACGCAGTGAAGTTTTACACTGGAAAATAACAAACGTCAACGCACAATTATGAACTGGCTCAAATTTGGAATTTTACGCCTTAATGCCTCACGAACTTTAAATCTGTGCAAATGAGAGCTTGGTTTTGTTGCATCATCCGCGGTATTACGGAGAAGATTTTTCTCATGTTTTAAGTAGTAGAATATCTCGAGCTTTAATAGCCGGGAATTAAACTAAAACCTTGCAAAAATATAAATTACAAGTAATCTTATGACATCACGGTTTTATATATTACGATCACTTTTAGGGATACCAACACAACATTATAAGTTGCTATGCCGGTCACGTAGTAGTATATCCCCCCCACCCCCAGTAAATTTTGGCCCCGGCCCTTATTTACCAGGAAATTTGGGACCCCAGACAATGAAGCCGTAGCCATCTAGTACATTTGGTCCCCCCTCATAGTAAAAACGGTCCTTTAGAGAATTTGGGCCCGGTTCTTCTATCCTATGAAAGTTGGAGACAACAACTTGTCCCCCTCTTTTGCAAGAAAAAGCCCTTCTTCTCCCTTCACACTAAATCTCACTGCCGTTTTGCGTAAAGCACGCCTTTTTTTTTCCGTTAGTGTATTAGCTTATCACTTCTTATCACTTTTTAGCTTATCACTCCAGTACACAAATTTAATTGAAGGAACCGTACAGACACACCAGTAAATTACCTAGTAAAATCAGTCCGGAGGGGACCAATTTCACTGACATTCCTTAGGAAATAAAATTCACTGACATTCCTTAAGAAATAAAGTCCAGGGGAGAGGGGGAATTCAAGGGGGAAAATTTACTATCACTCCGGACCAAACTAAATGTCGATACAATGCCGGACAAGGGCACACTTGATCTGGCGATCAGGCTTTTGTCATTCCTCGGAAAAAATTAGCCTTCCAACAGTATTACATATTATTATTTTGACCAAATGTTTTAGACCTTCAGCAGTTTTATTTTTGGCGCGAACCTTCCCCTCCTGAATTACGAAAGGCTGCGTGCACCATTAGGCTGTTAGGTTAGTTTCTAGTTTAAATTTGCATTTTGTAGATCCATAGAAGATCTCCGATATACTTCTTCCTTGTTCTGTGATGTAACATTTGTTATGGTTGGTATAATTACGTTGTAAAAATGGAATAGTGAAATTTGACTATAATATGGTCAAATTTAAAGGAAGTTATATAATAAAGGAAGTTAGAGAACTCCATCTGTATATATTGTTTGTTTGTTTGTTTGTTTGATGAGGGCTTAACGGCACCACGACAACTAAGGTCAAATTGTGCCTGAGAGGTCAGATCATTCTAGGGGTAGGAAGGAAAGGAAACAGGGGAAAATGAGAGAAATTTAAGAATAAAATGTCAGAAAGCTGTGATTGAGAGGGGAGGTGCATGATTGAAACAAAAACAAAGTAGAGAGGGGTGGAAGAGGAGAATTAAATATGGTTGTAGAGGGAAGCATGATAAAGGAAGGAGATTATTTTATCCGGAGGATTTTTCTGGAAGAACTCAGCAATTGAGTTCTGGGGAGCGAAGGAAGCTCTAGGAAAGTTGTACAGGGGGCAAGCAAGGAGAACGTGATGGATTGTGAGGGTGCAATGGCAATTGTTGCAGAGGGGTTGAAGGGAGCCAATAAGGAGGTGGGAGTGAGTGAGGTGGGTGTGACCAATTCTAAGACGGGTAATATGAACGTTGTCGATACGAGAGAGGTTGTTGATGGTGAATTTAATCGGAATTGTGGGCTGTATGACATTGAGTTTGTAATTGATTTGGGAGTTCCATGAGGTTTGCCGGCGGTCACGAACAAGGGAAGCGATAAGCGGTTTGATGTCAGAGAGGGTTTTGGGAAAAGGGGCAGGGAGGAGGTTGAGGGCAAGCTTAGCGGCTGCATCAGTCCTGTCATTACCTGGGATGCCAACATGGCTGGGAATCCAGAAGAAAAGAATACTTCTCCTGCAGAGGGTGGGTGAAAGGAGTTTCTGGAGGAGGAGGTGGCATGTGAGGTTATCCCATTTAAGATTGAGTAAAGAAGTAAGAACAGCCTTTGAGTCGGAGAAAATGGCAAAGTGGCTGAGCGGAGAGTACTCAATAAAGTTGAGGGCAAGGAGAATGGCCTAAGCCTCGGCTGAAAAGATGGAGGAGTAGTCGGGACGTCTACTACTAAGGGTGGTGTCTTGGATGACGGCAGCAGCAGCTGTCTTGTTTCCCTCATTGGAGCCATCAGTATAGATAGAGGTGTAATTTGAGAGTTGGTCTTTGATTTGGTTGTGGAGATTGATGAAAAAATTAGGGTGGGTTTGAGTTTTGTGATGAGTGGAAAGGCTCAGGTGGACAGAAGGAAAGGGGTGGCCCAAGGAGGAAAAGTGGGCCAGGAGAAGGTGCCGAGAGTGGCGGGGTTGATGCCGAGATGGAAGAGGTCTGATTTAATGCGTAAGCTGAAGGGAGGGCATAGGATTTTAGTCCTATCAAAAAGGGTCGAGAAATTGGGGTACTTAATGAGATTGTAAACAGGGTTCTGGGTGTTGGTGAGGACCCTAAAAGCATAGGAGAGGCTAAGCTTTCTACATCTAAGTAGAAAGGGGAGTTCGTTGGCTTTAACATGAAAAATGGTAATTGGGGAGGTCCTGTAGGCACCCAGACAAAGCCTGAGGGCTTCATTTTGGATGGTGTTAATGTGGTTGAGGTATGAGTTGTGAGCAACACAGTAGACAATATTGCCGTAGTCAAGCTTGGCACGAATGGTGAGCCTGAAAATGTTGAGGAGAGCATAGCGGTTCCCACCCCAAGTGGTGTTGGAGAGGAGTAGTCGGAGGATGTTGAGGGAGCTGATGCATTTTTGTTTCAGGTTGGTGATGTGTTGCTTGTAGGTAAACTTGGGGTCTAGACTTGACCCAGGAACTTTGTGTTTTCAACTTTAGGGATGCGATTGCCATTGGGCACAAACTTCGGGTTGGGTGGAGGTTGTTGAAATGACAAAAGTGCATGCAGACTGTCTTGTCTTTGGAGAATTTAAAACCGTTTTTGTTGCTCCAGTCTTGCGGCTGGCTGAGGCTGATTTGGAGCCTACTTTCAACAATAGAAAAGCTAGGGGAGTAGTAGAAGATGGTGAAGTCATCCACGTATAAGGTACGTTTGATGTTGGGGCCAAGGTTATCCGCGATGTCATTAATGCTCAGGTTGAAGAGCGTGGGAGAGAGAGGATGCTGCCTTGGGGGACGCCCTCTTTTTGGAGGTACGGGTTGGAGAGGGTGTGGCCAATACGAACTTGGAACTGCCTGGGTGAGAGGAAGTTTTGAATAAAGATGGGGAGATGGCCTCTGAGGTCGATGGTGTAAAGTTTGCGGGTAATGTCGTATTTCCAAGTAGTGTCGAAAGCTTTCTCAAGGTTAAACATATGGCAATGAGGTGTTTCTCTTTTGCAAAGGACTCCCGGATAGCGGTGTCGAGCGTTATTAACTGGTCTAGGGTATTGCGACGTTTTCGGAAGCTGCTTTGGTGAGAGAAGAGGATTCTGTTGGTCTCAAGGAACCAGTTTAGTCTCTGATTAATGATCCTTTCCATAATTTTACAGAGATAGCAGGTGAGGGCGATGGGGCGGTAGCTGGAGGGGTCGCGACCGTCCTTCCCTGGTTTAAGGACGGGGATGACAATAGCTGTCCTCCAGATAGGGGGAAAGGAGTGTGAGGACCAAATGTTGTTGAAGATGGTGAGTAGGGTAGTGGTGGCCTTGATGGGGAGGTGTTTTAGGAATTGGTAGGGGATGTTATTTGGGCCCTTAGAGGTGCAGCCAGCGTCGTAGATGGCTTGGTTTAATTCAGAAAGGGTGAGAGGGGTGTTGTAGCTCTCGGAGTTGACGGAAAGAAAAGTGATTCTCCGGGCTTCGCAAGCTTTTTTGGTTTTGAAGGCATTGGAGTAGCTGGTCGAGGACGAGATGTTGCTGAAAGAGGCGGCAAGGTGGTTAACGATGTCCTTTTTCGCGGTGAGAAGGTCACCATTGCAGGAGAGATGGGAGATTGGAGACTTGCCCATCCTGCCGTGGAAGCTGTTAACCATTCTCCAAATCTTCTTAGTGGGGATGTTGGTGGTGAGAGAAGAGATGAACTTGTTCCAAGTGTTGGTTTTACTGTCCTTGATAGTGCGTCTGGCCTTGGCACGGCTGATGCGAAAGAGGTTGAGGTTATGGGTGGTCGGGTTAGTTTTGTAGTACGACGACGACGACGAGTGAACATACAATTACAATGACGGGGTCGTCGCCTGCGTATTCGGCTATAATAGTAACAATGCTATCACGAAACTCTTAATACGACCTGGACGAGAACACAGGTACGACGTACGGACAGACATAACATCAACAATCAAGTCAGTGTCCAAGGCCTTTGATGAACCAGTTGTGGTGCACTGGCGTGTCTACCCAACCCAGACTTGAACACAGGGCCTCGTGGTCTGTAGATATGTATGAAAACCGCTACACCACAGGTAGACAATACTGTAATACGGATAGTGGTCGGACTATACGGAGGAAGTTACGCCACTGCACACAGTCCTTTAGAAAGTGTTGGTAATGCAAATAATTAGGAATAGATGCAATGGTATTTATTTTAAAGTACCATAGCAGATCGAGTCACGAAGGCATGAATGATATCCTGGAGATTGACTTCTCTATCATCAGGCAAAGAAACCTACAAGCCATTCATATTCTAAATAAAACGCAATAGCCTAAATAAATTACATCATTCCATGAATACGTAGCCAGTATGTTTCCTTCGACACCGAATCCGTCATTACCATGATAACAGGAATTCAGCTATCTATTATCCGGAAAAGGATCAGTTTTGTAATTGCGATGAACTGTTGCAATTTTTAAGCATTTCCGCCCTTCTAATCAGCAGATTAGAATCAATATTTTAAAGCATTAAGATCGATTACCTGACATACTCTTCTTATATGAAAAAGGGACAAATATGAAACAACAGGGGAAACACAAGTGTTCAAAATTTGTATCATGTCAAGGAAGCATCTAATAACGAAATTTCTAAGTTTAAAGTACATATATATTTGTTTACAAACCTCTGAATTCCGACTATAAATTCCGCTCCCATATTCCTGTTTGTGCCTTGTAGTAGTTGCTTGTATTAGCAGATGAGTAAACTTTCCATGCCAATCATTTTCGTATCAGCTTGCTCTAATTTTAAAATGTTATATCTTCCGAACGGAATAAAACATTGGTTCTCCGCTATTCTTTGATTTCATTTCGCCCCAATGTACGAGAAAGACATGTTTGACCAATGGTTTAAGTTTTATTGTTTTTTGCAATAGTGTAGGAAAGTTATTCACTTGTAATACCAGTAAAACCTAGTTTTATATTACCTCAAAATAATAAAAATAACAACAATACAAGTCATGTCAACAATAAGTTTGAATTATCATGCCTACTTTTACAAGAAAATATGCAAATTTGTCACCGTTTTAATTCCTTTTTTTTAAATTCATTAATGTGTAAGTACACACCAGAATAATCCAAAGAATATTCACACAAAAAAAAATTATGTTAAAATTTGTTCATATCGTCGTTCATCAATAGATATTTCTTTATCAATGGATCTTTCTTTATCAATAAGACTTTGATACTCTTCCACACATACATTTTTAGAAACTGTTAAAGAGAGTCATATTGGGTGGTCCTTGGCATCAGCGTTCAAACGAGAAAGATACAACGCAAGATAAGTAAGTGAAACACTTACAGCTATCTTTGTTAGAAGGTCTCATAAAATGAACAAGAGGGAAACAATGGCATTATGAATCTATTCAAATCATAATGAAGCCGTAATTATATACAAAGGGGAATCTGAAGGTAACAAAGGTTATCACCCGAAAAATCTGGGGTAATTTTCAAAAGTGTAATTTTAATTCCTAAAAAGGTGTTTCTTTCAATGTATTATTTCAAAAGTGTTCTTTTAATAGTGTTCTTTTAATAGTGTTCTTTTAAAAGTGTTCTTTTAAAAGTGTTCTTTAAAAGTGTTCTTTTAAAGTCTTCTTTTAAAAGTCTTCTTTTAAAAGTTTTTTTAAGTGTTCTTTTAAAAGTGTTCTTTTAAAAGCGTTCTTCTAAAATTAGGTCCTTTTAAATTTTGCTCTTTTTAAAAAGTGTTCTTTTCAACGTGTTTTTTTTTAAAGTTTTCTTCTCAAAGTGTTCTATTTAAAGTGTTTTTTCTTCAAAGAGTTTTTTTTTTTTTTAAGAGGGCTTTTAAAATTGTGTTCTTTTAGAATTGTATTCAGTATGGGATCACATGAAATCTACAATTATTCTAGGCATGTTGGAACAACGGGGCGGAGGTATGCGCTCTACCAGTCTACTGAGTGCTAATATTCTAGTTTAAAATGTGTTTATCATGTAGCAAGTTATCATGCAGCGATATCGATATATAATGGGTGGAAATTGATATCAATATCTCGCACAGATTTCTTCATCTTCAGTAGGGTCCGTCGTGTATTCAGGGTCCATCTTCAATAGGGTCCGTCGTGTATTCAGGGTCATCTATACATTTTGAGCTTATTTTCATCCATGAATTAGTACACGAATATAGGGCCTGACTTGTAGTAGTCGAATACGTACTCGTACACGTACTCGTACCCCTTCGCCAGTTATTGTACTCTTCGTACTCTGGAAAGAAAAATGTTGAGTATTCGTATACTTATGGTCATGCACTCACTCATGAAAATGTACTCCACTTATACAAGTATGAATTAGGGACTTTGAAGAACACGATGGCAAGAGATTCAGAAAAGTGCCATTGCACTACAGAAAGATAACAATCATGGTAGAGATTGGTAAATAAATATACAGTACATACTGTACATAAACAAATCGACAGACGGGACGGGGTTGCAAACTGACGGACCGGCACAGATTGACAGAGAAACGATCGAAATCACACGCGCAGAGCATAAGGATAATGTATAAATTTCATGTCTTAAATTTATTATAGCGTCGAAAAGAACATGCCTATATTATACTTGCAGGTCATAGCTCGTTAGAAGAATATATCCAACCATGTCTGCTAGTTCTTTGGATACCATACCAGTACTAACGTCACATCTCCTGAGCTGACCACGTGCCGAACGTGCCTCCACATGACAACACTCTACCTTTAATTAATCAATTTTGTACACTTGAGGCCTCATTCTGTCATCAATTTAAAATGCCCATAATAGTTGTCAGTTTCGGTTACTGCCTTCTTTTTTCTAATTATTATTTCTCCAAATTCTGACCGAATTTCTATTTTGATTCTTTGTCATTGACATTCATGTACAGTTTGTTTACCTTAAAGGCATATCGTGATTAAAATGTGGCGGCGTACATTTTATTCCAAAATGATAGTGAATGGCCTATCAATGAAAGTGCACATTGTTCAATTGCGTTTCGACCAATCAAAACAGACGACTTGAAATCTATTTACGTCCGTGTTATAGAGACGGTAAATGGCCTTTAAAATAATCTTTTTATGGCGAGCAGGTTAAAGGGCAATGATACAACTTAGTGTTATTGAACTGTTGTATGCGAACATGTACGAATAAATATGAATATGTATATGTACGAATATGCATGGACCGCGGAGGCGGGGGAGGGGGGGGAGCCCCCTTTTGGTAAAATTAAAGAAATTTTGGTTAAATTATTTGAAATTGTCAGCATATTTCTAGAATATTTCAAAAAATTGCTAAAAATTAAAGAAAATTGCCTTAAGATGAAAGAAATTTCTCGAAAATTGAAGTAAAAGTAAGGTAAATTTCTCTACAATTGAAGAAAATGCCCAAAAATGAACGAAATTTCTCTAAACCAAAATTTAAAGGAAATTGCCCGAAAATGAACGAAATTTCCCAAAAATCGAAAAAAAATACAAAAAAGGAAATTTTCCTTAAACTGACGAACAACTAACTGAAATGTTAAGGAAAGTGACCGAAAATAAAGGAAATTTCCTGAAAGTTGAAAGAGATTTTGCGATTAGCAGCAACGTCAGTGATGCAACTGAATTTACCAGTGTCGGGGAATTTTGTTGGGTTGTTTCCCCCCTGAGAGGTGACCCTTCCTACGCCCCTGCCTAACACTACGTGCCAATATGGTTGGGTTTTAGTGTATAGGGTTTGATATGAATGTAATGACGCCTTTTATTTTCGCCATTTATTTCTTCCCCCTTCCCCCCTTCCCCTCTTCTCTCAATTAAAACATTACTCCGTGGTCCATGTTATGTACGAATAATTACGAATATGTACGCAACACAATAAAAACAGGTTTGATTGCCTGGACTAAAGAAGCCAATTGTTTTCATTTGCTCGATTGTGACTTATTTTTCAAAGATCGAAAAGGAAAGATCATAGAAATATTCCCGATATATACTAACACAATAACGGGCCTTTAATGTGACACGTATTATTATGGATTAGTGAAAGAGGACAATGAAAGAAATGAATTGATGAAAACACTTGCAGAAAAACCTGTTGATGTCTAATTCCGTCTAAGATCTATCGTGCACATTTGACAGCTTTAAAGAAATGAAAATTCATGGGAATATTCCTATTCAGAAAATAAAAGCGATAAGGAAACTAAGCTCCGTTTCAGGTAATCATAGCTGTACGAAACAATACGAAATAGTAGGAAATTAATAGGTACAATTTGGTTAAAATGATGCAACATTGATGCTGAGACGGTATAAGATGATGCTGGAAATGACTACCTCTGATCCCTTTAGAATGGAAAATATGAATTCTCTTGGACTTACAAAGAGTAAAATGATACGTTGTTCTGTTTTTGAAAGCAATAAAGATATGTGCATTTCTAGGGCTTTCGTATTAGTTACCCTGACACAACAAAATATGACTGATGGAAGTAAAATAATTTTGTCGGAAACAAGGGAAGCAATATGTTTTATAAGGTCTTTCTTTAGCAGTTTAGGAAGAAGTTGACAGTTAATTGAGTTTATATATCACTTACCAAGTTAACAGGATACCGACAACATTTTATAAATATTTTCATGTGTTGATAATTTTGAAAATAATTGATCCTCTACAAATCAGAGTAGACCTGTTTTCTTCCGTGTTGTTTTTATATAATATAATTATATACTATATGGAATTTCTAGTTTAAAGAACTATTCAAATGCGATCTACAACCAACAGACTAGTCCTCCGGCTGCCTATGGGCGCACATGAACTTTGTACTTGAAAGAGAAAGTGAATAAACACCGCGTGTTCACTCTTCACTTCTCAAATAGTGTTCAGAAAACCAGGCAGGGGTGACTCTCCTGCCGTCTGGGACCGACAGCTTAAGGCCCCTCCGAGGTGTGAGCTATCCAACCATTGTCACTTTTCTCAACAGCTGCAGTAGGAGCTGCAGACGAAATGCTTCTGCTTTGATGTTCGGCGTGTCTGTCTGCATGTGGAAAAAATCGAGGTAGACCTGACCGAGGAAGATCTTGAACCCGGGACCTCCAGCATCTCAACCGTGCGGTCTGCCAACTAAGCTACTTTCCTTATATAACTAGCCGGCTGATTAACTGTAAAAGGAGACATAAAGTCTGATAATTCCTTAGTTCATATGATAGAAATAAAATTAACAAATTATCTGACCACGTCTCACACCTCCCGAATCAATCTAACAGATTTTGTCTATAATTATCAAAAACTTTATTGCTACTACTGTTGGAGCCGCCATATTGATTTTAAAACATGCCGGAAATGATGTCACCAGCCCTTTGTATTTATTTACAATTTATCTCATGTTTTAAGATTTATGAAAAATTGTTTTCCTTTTATAAGGGTCATAGACAGTTTCGTGTACACATCACTTTGGAATACAAATGTAGAAAAAAATACATTATAATCCGTATGTCCTTGTTATGATAATCATGTCATCATTCACAAGGTTTCTAAACAGAATTGAACAAAATGGCAGCCTCCATGTGTCGACTTTAAGCATGAATAAAATGAGATAGGAATAAGACTTTGACTTGTTGATGTTGATAGTTGATCTAGATTTGTATCCTCTTTCATATAATATAATGATAGTTTTAGACTTTATGTCCCCTCTAATTTCGAATTCTATACATTTTCCTTGATACTACATGTTGCCGTACAAACAAACTAAACATGGTTTAGTGATGACAATTTTGACATGAAAGAAAACTCTGCCTATGGTCGTGTGTTGTGTTGTATTTGATTAAATTATGCATTCAGCTGCCGTACGTATTAAGCATACATGTTGCTCACCTATTTACATTTGTGTGTTATGTTTGGTTAAAGAAACCTGTTCAAAACATTATTTTGCTTTAAATATTTGAAATTTTTACAAAATCATTATTTTTCATAAATATTTAAACGAATAAAGCTTAGGGGTGTACCAAACTTTGGATGAGGGGAGTAGGGTAGAACGAAAAAAAATCTTAAAGGCGTAGAGTCTTATTTTGCTTTTCACAATTGTGTCAAAATAGCGGTCTTTAGCCTTAACTGTTCGCTATAAATTTTACTGAAAACAATTTCTTAATCTGTTAGCAAACATTTTTGGACATTTTGGGGAGCCGTTGGACCCGTTCGACCCCCTGGCTACACCCATGAAGCTACAATTCCAGTTTAACATATTTGTAAAATGCGTATTGCACAAGAAAGTCATTGTTGACATGTTTGTATTATTCTTTAGAATATATGGCCACCGTGATAAGTTTTTCAAGCTAGGCTTAGATAAAGTATAGTATAGGCCCTACGTTTATGTAGTACTGTCTTTCAACAACAACAAAATGGTAACCGTTTTATTTTTGGGGAATAATGTCTATAGTCCCCCGTCTCATTGGTCCCCCATCTCATTGGTCCCCCGTCTCAATGGTCCCCGTCTCATTGGTCCCCCGTCTCATTGGTCCCCCGTCTCATTGGTCCCCCCCGTCTCATTGTTTCATTGGTCCCCCCGTCTCATTGGTCCCCCATTGGTCGTCTCATTGGTCCCCCCGTCTCATTAGTCCCCCCGTCTCATTGGTCCCCCTCATTGTCTCATTGGTCCCCCGTCCCATTGGTCCCCCCGTCTCATTGGTCCCCGTCTCATTGATCCCCCGTCTCATTGGTCTCCCCTCATTGAAACATATGGTGAAAACAAAACAAAATTCCGTCTCACTGGTCCCCCGTCTTACTGGTCCTCCTTCATTGAAACCTATGGTAAAACAAAACATAATTCCGTCTCATTGGTCTCCCGTCTCATTGGTCCCCCGTCTCATTGGTTCCCCCCGTCTCATTTCATTGGTTCCCCGTCCCATTGGTCCCCCTCATTGGTCCCCCGTCTGGTCCCCCCGTCTCATTCATTGGTCCCCTGTCTCATTGGTCCCCCCGTCTCATTGGTCCCCCGTCTCACCCCCCGTCTCATTGGTTCCCCGTCTCATTGGTCCCCCCATTGGTCTCATTGGTCCCCCTCATTGTCTCATTGGTCCCCGTCTCATTGGTCCCCCCCCCCGTCTCATCCCCGTTTCCCCGTCTCATTGGTCCCCCGTCTCATTGGTCCCCGTCTCATTGGTCCCCGTCCCCCGTTTCATTGGTCCCCCGTTTCATTTGTCCCCGTCTCATTGGTCCCCGTCTCATTGGTCCCCGTCTCGTTGGTCCCCGTCTTATTAGTCCCCCCCCGTCCGATTAGTCCCCTGTCTCATTGGTCTCCCCGTCTCATTGGTCCCCCGTCTCATTAGTCCCCCGTCTCATTGGTCCCCCGTCTCATTGGTCCCCCTCATTGTCTTATTGGTCCCCTGTCTCAATGGTTTCCCGTCTTATTGGTCCACCTCATTCCCCCGTCTTAGGTCCCCTACGCTAAAAACAAAACAAAATTCCGTCTCATAGGTCCCCCGTCTCATTGGTCCCCCGTCCCATTTTTACATAACTTTTCCCTGCTTGAAAATATCATTGCGGGACCAATGAGACGGGGAACCAATGAGACGGAATTTTGTTTCATGTTTCTATCATAGGTTTCAATAAGGGAGGGGAGGTACCAATGAGACGGGGGGACCAATGAGACGTAATTTTGTTTTGTTTTTACCATTAGTTTCAATGAGGGGGACCAATGAGATGGGTGACCAATGAGACGTGGGACCAATGAGACGGGGGACTAAAAAGCGGACCCCATTTTTATGAGTTCAAGGATATACGAGCACAATTAATTTTTAATTCTGATCAAGTCCGGTCCACGCTCTCGATCAGCGTATCTCCTGAATAGGAGATCAAAGCATGTTCAGTAAACGGTGTTTAAACTGTTGTGCAACCGTTAAGTAATATCATATATAGTATTCGTTTTTATTTTGTTTTAAGTGGTGATTGTGTCGAGTTTTCAAGTTATGAGGCCTTGATGGTCATAAATTAATTTCTAAATCTTCTAAGCGGAGAACAGCAAAAATGTTTTCTTGAGATTGTTTAAAAAACCCTGGGTAAAGGAAAATTTGCGCTGGTAAAATTGAAGAAAATATTTTCGAAGAGAATAATGTTTCAAATAACAGCAATAAAATTTGAAACATTTGCACTTGTACTTTTCGTATTTTAGTCAAAAACCAGTGCTTACTGTTGTGTTGTTGTAAATACAGATTCAAAATTGGAAAGCTGCATTATGGATATCTTACATTCTAATAGTTGCAAAATATCATCCTACCGGAAGATCGGAAGTAAGGATTTTAATGAAAAGTTCTTAGTCCCTATCTTATTTCATGTAAAATATTTATAGTGTGATGTCAGTGTTTACAATAAAGTCCCTTGACTGAATACGATTAATGTTGTTGTGTTTTTGTCGTATCCAATTGACCAATTTACAACAAATCCAAATTGTGTTGTATGTTTAGGATGTCCTGCCGGGGATCAGTTAAAACTGTTTGAACTGATCCTAGTACTATATACATGCTTGTTGTTTTGTTTTGTTTATATGATCCCATGCTAGCGTTTCCTTCTGAATTCCTCTTTCGTAGTTCTTCTTCCTTGAATATTTGTCAAATAAGGTGAGTCACAAAGAAGGAATTATGCATGTATACAAGAAAAACATATGTCCAATCAGTGAGTTGTTCTTTAACAACCAGACAACTCACTGGTTCAATGCAGAAGGCTAAATAATATAGACCACACAATTTCAATCACACATAATAATAATCGTAATGTTATATAGCATACTGTCATAGACTGTATCAAAGCGCTTTACAATTATTACCCTGGTCACTGGGCCTTAACTCTCCTAAAAACTTTCTCACTCCTGACACAAGCCCGTTTTATCAGCAGCCATATACAGGCGCCGGGCTCCAAACACATAGAACTGTCACTGCCCTCACAGGTACCCATTACAGCTGGGTGGACTGAAGCAATGAAGATAAAGTGTCTTGCTCAAGGACACAACACACTGGCCTGGCCGGGAATAGAACCCAGTACCTTCCACACCAGAGCCCGACGCCTTAACCACTAGGCCACTGTGCTCCATAAATAATACACAACTATAGATTTCTGTATTTTACTCTGGCAATGTTCTGAACGTAAGAAATTCAGACTATGGACTTAAAATAAATGATGCCTATAATGCATATAAAGTCACCTAGTTTTTACAATATTTCCAACGGTATGATATAAGGCTTTTCTGCTTAATTTTTGCAAGCGTTCACACTGGTAATAGTCAGTCCTGTTCGTACCCCAATCGGGAGAACAGTTTTGTTCTCCCGATCGGGGATCCTTTACAAAAGTATACCACAATGCATCTATCCAAATTCAAAGTTCGTATATGAATAACGCAAGAATCATACACATTTCTAGCTCGGGAAACTCAACCACTGCGAAGGGTTCAAGAAAAATTTCACGATTTGAAATAATGGCATATGATTTATCTTTTCACTGTGCGCTTTTAAAATTCACCGTGCGGTTTTCGAGAAATTTGAAGAAAAGTGCTGAAATCTTATTATGTGTTAGGCAGTCGCGCTTAACAAGGTTTTCTGAAACTATGAGAAATAACTTGGGGATTTGTGAAAATTATTGAGCAATAAGTGCGTGATAGTAACGAAGTTGTTTTACTTTCGCGAAATTGAAAATGAACAAAGCAAACTTTGTTACAAACCTTCAATAAAACGACTGATAAGCGTCTATGACTAAAACTTCACAATAAAAATGGCGGCTTCCATAAATCACTGTAAGCTCAGTGCGCATGCTTGAGTCTCCCGATCGGGGACTTATTGATTCCCTTGATCGGCAGTACGAACCGAACTGATAGTATGACCATTTGCTTAAACATTGTCCTTTGTAACTTAATTTAACAATACGAATACATGATGTGGCATCTCTTGTTAATGTCGACGCGCTGGCCAAGTCCCATATGACATAGCAAAGGAAGTCGAACCCCACAAGTATAAGAAAAACTGCAATCTTGGACAAAACTGTAGGATACGTTCAGCGTCGTAACTTGAAGAGCTACATATTTAGTGTTGTGATTCCTAATTATTTTTTATTCCTCAATTGTTAGCCTTTCCTCTATTCCAATTTTTGATTTTGTGTTTTAGCCTAATTGTAGGAAATAAAAACAAAAAACACATGGTCAATATTGAATAGGATGGTGGTGGTGGGGTGGGGTGTGGTGGTGGGGTGGGGGTGGTGGGGGTGGGTAAGATATATAACTTATGGTAGGGACGTCAAGGAAATTATGCAAATGTCCTCAGAATAAAGAATTCAAAATCAGAATACAGAGCGTAGATCCACTACGAAAAATGTAGCGTGACCATTCTATTAATATCTTTAGCTATTCTGATGCATATAAAGCTGAGCTAAATCCATCCGAGCCATCACTGAGCCGGTGCGTATCCCCGATTTCCATGGCGCAAGCGGATGATTCGCATATTAACTCCCCAGAAGTGCTGGTTCTCATTTTACAGCTGAGTGGACGGAAGTAAGTAAAGTGTCTTGTCAACGACACAATGCAGCGCTCACGACGGGAATCTAATTCGGCACCTTTCCGAATGCGAGCATGACTCCTTAACCACTGAGCCACAGTACCTCTCTCTATATATAAGCTGATGCATATATGGATGTTAGATGTCTACCTACTGTGGTGTAGCGGTTATCATACCTGTCTACAGACCACGAGGCCCTGGGTTCAAGCCTGGGTCGGGTAGACACGCTAGTGTACCACAACTGGTTATCAAAGGCCGTGGACATTGACTTGGTTGGCGATGTTATGTCTGTCCGTACGTCGTACCTGTGTTCTCGTCCGGGTCGTATTAAGCGTTTTGTGATAGCATTGTTACTATCATAATCGAATACGCAGGCGACGATCCCGTCATTGTAATTGTGTGTTCACTCGTCGTCGTTGCCGGATGTTAGATGATAAAGAATAGAAGAGTGTGTTCATAAAGGCGGTACAAATTTTCACAAAGTGTTCCAAAGAATTTTGTCCAAGATTGTCACCTAACAAATTTACACCGAAATAGTTTGAAGTTGCTACACTCAGAAAAAGTTAAGAAAATACATAGGATTGATATAGGAGTACCCATAATTCAGTTATCTGGAAATTAATAAAGGATCGGATATTTTGTGTTATCCAATACGTACTCTTTCCCCTTATGATTGTTTCCTGTGACACTCACTCACGATCACATCGCGTACGTCCATTTCTGAAAATGGCGATTCGGTTTAGGATACAGTTATTATCATTTTGGTTTCTACGGATATATGTAGAACATGAATAAAATTAGCATGCTGAGAATTATCAACCGTGACATTAAAAATCAATTCAATAATCTGAGATTAAGGGTAAAATAATCCCTTCGCTTGCAGGACAATGACATTTAGTATCAACATGTCCATCACAAAATACATAAAAAAGAGAAAATGACTCGTCCGTTATTAATGAGTTATGGATATTTTTCGTGACGTAAAGTAACGTTATACATAGTTTTGATATTATCCAATAATGCTTCTTTTACTTCATAGAGTAGCCATAATAAAACAAAATATTTGTAAAAAGATTAGGCGACAAAAAAACTGGACCACCGGCGGATCAACAATCATATCAACCACTAATCGTTTTATCGCCCCTTCTTAAGGAAAGTTGTCGAAAGGTAAAAACTTTTTTCTAACTCAATTTTGCTGTATAACATTGGTATTTCATGATAATAACGCGCAATACGTGATGCTGCGCTCGGCCGAAATTTGCGCATAAACTTGAATCAAGCGTCGTGACCTAAGCTTGCGAACATGAATGAACGGATCAAAGTGCGAAATTTGGGCAATAAAATTGCATGAATTTTTAACATCATGTTTCCGCATACTGTCACATAAATCAAGCGTCACATCGTGTATGATCCTTGTGCGTGATCTAAACTGCAACCATGACAATACCGTACAATACGTAATGCTGCGCTAGGTCGAAATTTGTGCAATGAAACTGCATTGATTTGTAATATTATTGTTTCCGAATACTGTCACGTAAATCAGGCATCACATCGTGTAGGATCCTTGCGCGTGATCTAAACTTGGAACCATAACAATAACACGCAATACGTAATGCTGCGCTCGGCAGAAATTTGCGCCTAAACTTAAATTAACTTAAATCAAGCGTCGTGATCTAAGCTTGCGAACATGCATGAACGGATCATAGTGCTGAAAGGTGCTTCTTAGTGGCAGAGTGGGCCTTCCATCCTTCCTTTCTACTTCATTGCGAGTATAATACTTCATTTTTGAAGCAACTAGTATCAAACACCGGTTGCTAGTTTTTCACCCAGTTTGGAATGTTGATTATATGCTTTATCAGTTCGGGAGAGACATAACTTTTGGCGTAATAAGAAACGCAAAACCAAGAACTTCGTATTCATTATTCCATCCAAGGAGGCCGCCATATTTACTTGTGATAACGTTATGTAAATAGATTTTGACTGAGATCACGGTTGTTTAAATGGAATAACAGGTTTCCAATGAATATTCATTAGATTTGACCGCGACCTTTCAGACACCGTTGACTTCGCGAAATAACAAAAGATTGAACAGCCGTCTCAAAACATGGTTCTAAATTAATGTAACTATACTATTTGATTGTGTACAATTATTCTGCGATTGTGCTTTGTTACACTTTTTTCAATGTATTACTAATTTTCAAATTATTGACTACGTATCCATCCAAAAGGCTTCCTTCCAATGACCGTCAATTACCATGCTCACCAGTAAGCTCATTCATTTTGCTTGGGGTTTTGGACTTGAAATAGTGTGTGTAGTTTACTTTTTGCCATGTGACACATATCTAAAATCAGGTTTCTTACAACAAGTTTCTTCTTTTTCAATATTACTTCAGATTTTTCTCTTAACAATTATGCAGAAATCTGAAGAAAATTTAAGATCAACGAGTCTACAACAAGAACACGTTTGTTTTATAGCGTACCATATTTGACTGTACCCCATGTTTTTAGCGTGCCACATTTTACTGCAACCCAGATGAACTTGGAAATTGCATGCATTGCATAATGAGCATCTGGAAAGTATGATATCATGTCAAACAGATTTCCAGTTTATAATTATTTAAATTTTAGATAGAGTTACTGTGTAACATCCTCCTTGTAATTGTGTTTTAACTAGAAACCAGTACCACAGGGCCTTACATAATTCGTTTGTTTATATTTGTTTTTTGAAAAATACATATACCTAAATTATAAGTTAGATAAGGAGTGATGGAGACATACAACCATCGTTGTCGAAATTAAAGTAAACATAATACACTTTCCATAACCTCAACAATATTGCGTTTGTCTATATATATATATATATATATATATATATATATATATATATATATATATATATATATATATATATATATATATATATATATATATATGTATATATATATATATATGTATATATATATATATATATATATATGTATATATATATATATATATATATATATATATATATATATATATATATATATATATATATATATACAGATATAGATATAGATACAGATATAGATATATGTACCTAAATTATAAGTTAGATAACGAGTGATGAAGACTTACAAACATCGTTGTCGAAATTAAAATAAACATAATACACTTTCCATGACCCCAACAATATTTTGTCACTTTGCTTACATTTTTCTGAGATACGAAGCTTTCCAAGACTTTAGCACATATACAATTATGTAGTTCGTCTCATCTCCCTTACTAAGAATAATTATCACATCACCCGGTGCTTGCTATACGACCTCCATTGGTTACCTGTTTGTCACAGGTTATGCAGCAAATTCTAATCCTCATTGACAAGGATTTTAATCATATAGCACTTGCTTACTTATCTGAACTGGTCTCTCCGTATATTCCATCTCGCGTACTTCGTTCATCTTCCCTGCATCTTCTTCAGACTCCACCTTCTCGTACTAGTACTTATGGTAAACGAGCTTCTTCCAACGCTGCTCCCTATCTTTGGAACAACATCCTCACTGAAATTCGTAATGCTTTATCTCTTTCGCAATTCAAAACCAAACTTTAAAATAACCATTTTTCAAATTGCTTAAATTGTAATCCGTGCATTTTCCCTGCTCAGCGCAATGAGATGTTTGTAATGTCTATGCGCTTTATAATAATTGTATTATTAGTAGTATTATTAATAATTGTAAACTTGCAATGTCTCTCTCACAAATTGCAAAAACTTCAAGAAAATCTTTCATTTGAAGAAAAAAAAAACACACATTTTACGATATGTACACAGGGAAAGAAAAACATGACACAGAAATTTAAGTTGTCATTTTTTAACTGGGAATGTATTTTCATATTTACATAGAATTTTCATATAAAGTAGAAAACATAAAGTATCAAAATGCTTCATATGGAATGTCAAGTATTTCAAAATGACATCGACATCATACTACTTAAAATCACATTTTAGTATAAAAATGGGGATCCCATGGAATATGGGACAAGGCAGTTTTCACAAGTGCATAGATTATGGTAAAGTTGCATACTTATGTAAATACAAAGATAACAAAGCTCTTACTTTATCTATGTAACGATTCAATCAGAGGCACTACTGGTAACCAAATTTCGCAGCTTTCTCAAACATTGAAATGCATTCGAAATTCAAACAGATTTTTGCCAACTTTGCAATTTCTTTTAGGAACACATGTTTCTTTTGTCGCAGAATGATAGAACGTTAAAACAGTATGTGTTGACAGGCTCGTTCGAAATGTATTCTTATTACCACTCTCGTGTAAGTACATTCAATACACCGTAAGACGGTGAAATCAAACATGTATTTTCGTTTCGTAAGCAAATAAAAATTGCTTCCATATAGAAATAGCAATAACAATATTTCCTCACGATGGACCGCCTTTTCAATGCTGGAAACACGTTTTCTTGCATAGCGTAAAGTAAACATTAAAACGAAAGAAAAATTGTGTTATGAATCTACTTATATCCCAAAGCTTGTAGTATTTCCTCAACCTACTATTCATTACCATCGTTCCTCGGCTGTTCCAATAAAGTTAGCCATCGTTGAAGTAAGTTGCATGAAAGCTGTATGTGTGATGAATTTCAGAAACAGCATTATATCCCTATTTTCTTTGATATCAAAATCCTTGAAAATATTCACTTTTTCATTTTTTATATTTTTTTCACAATATGTACAAAATTTATATATTTCATAATTTTACATTGCAATGTACAGGCGAAGCACATGAATTCATTATTGTTCATTATAAAAATGTAAGTATGCCTTAATTATTAAAACAAAATTGTAATTTCTTTGAAAAATATGTTAAACATACTTCTGTTGCGCACCTATCCAAACTATTCCATTTAACATCAATACGAACCCTATATCGTTGAACTGGCTACTTTGAAGCTAGAGCCCAACCTTTAATTTCACTTCTAATGACATATCCGAGCAACGGGCCAGCGCACCTCGGCTCTATGAAGGCAACTCCCTGGTCTGTGGTAAATAACTTTGCCGCTCAGACCAATATTAGATTTGTAGAAGAGAAATCACATCACAAAGAGAAGGAAAATCTTGCGCAAATTCGTGAAGTGATATCGGTAGGATGACCTTTTCCTCCTTAAGATGTATCCTTTGAAACAGGTAAGTGATTCATTTCTTACTATTACTTACTAAACGATTGATGGTGTAATTATAAATCATACATCACAAATCATCAAAATATAAAGAATTAGTTCATCTTACAGTTTGATATACGTAATACCATTGATATGAGCTTATTCTGTTTAAAATAAATCAGTAAGTTGATCAAACGTTTAAAAATCCTTTTTGAAATGATCTTCTGCGTTTGGCATAAAAGGAGATGTGCAACGTTACAAACAGTAGATTATATCTAGATCCATTAAATTTGTCATTGTTTCTCCTATAATCAGTTTTGCTATTGAATTAAACAAATACTTGTACATCTATAGATGTAAGCAGAGACTTGTATCTCTTAATACAAATATCTTAATACATTGTTAGACTTATCAATTCAATATTGCAATACGAATCATATTGAACAAGCTACAAATTATTGTTTGTTTGAATATTGATCATATGTGTGGCACAGTGTGGCACGTCGAAAACAAGTGAAAAAATATTTTGTAATAGACCTAAGTCGATTTGAGCAATACATCACGACATGGTGCAAACTGTGATTTACAGATTATCAAGATAAAATAAGTGATACTTGATAAACTGTCACTTATTGTGCATCTGACCGTCTGAAAAGTAATGCTTAAGTTTCTATTCTAACGTTCTGATATTACCCTTTAAGACTTCCAAGATACTTTTAATTAGATGATAGGCTACACTTTTTTGTCAAATTCCAAAAGTTTGTGATATACTGCAATAATGCAGACAGAAAAAAACAAAAACACGTTGCTTTCTATGATGTGTAAATGCACTGTGCAACTCTTCACAAACAGAGATTAGATTAAAAAATATAATTTTTATCAAACTTTTGTTTTGTTTTTAAAGACACAACGTCCTTTTGCATCATATGTCTTTTTTCCCCAAACAATTTGTATAGTTTGAACGAAGACGAAATATTGGAAAAGTTTATGACATGTTGATAATGACTGACTGATAACAATGAAAACTTACGCTCGAAAGATACCGTTTACTTTCCAACAATTTATGCAAATGAAATTAAACCTTTCGCAATTTATCATTTGTAAACCTTTCAATCTGTCAATTTGTTCAATATGTCAAAGCAGTTCATAGATACGAAATGTTTCTCAAAACTTTTTTTGTTTGTGTGCAGAAAACAGATGGATAGACTGTAGCAGCTACAGTCACAAACAAAGAACGATCAATCGATCAATCAATACAGTGATATATATATATATATATATATATATATATATATATATATATATATATATATATATATATATATATATATATATATATATATATATATATATATATATATATATATATATATATATATATATATATATATATATATATATATATATATATATATAGAGAGAGAGAGAGAGAGAGAGAGAGAGGAGAGAGAGAGAGAGAGAGATTTACAGATAGATATATTTATATATATATATATATATATATATATATATATATATATATATATATATATATATATATATATATATATATATATATATATATATATATATATATATATATATATATATATATATATATATATATATTACTTCGTTTTAATTCAATTTTTCATTTTCATTCATTATTTGTCTTGAAACGTATTTGATTTTTCACAATTTTAAAACATATCAAAGATATTTGTCCTATCCAAGACTTTCACAGTCAAAAGCTTTTTTTCTTTATAAAAGTAGAAAATAGTAAAACATGGCACAAGAGCATCGTAAATACGTTTTCAATTTATACCTTTAGGTGTTCTCACAGAAAAGACACACGTTTGGGTTGGTCTGGTAATAATTAGAACTAATTTGTGAAATTTATTTATGCTTCCAGATTAGATGGACCTCTGGTCTATTCGAAGAAAGAAAGTATAATTGTCATATTAGTTTAATCATGATTCCAATGTGGCTTAAGCATTGCAAGCATCCCCAAGATGCTTGAACTAAATGAATAAAGAACACAGACAAAGTTGGTACGACTATTATACCGGAAACCAATGATCTTTATAAGAAATGAATAAGAACCTTAACAATCGTCATTCCTATATCAAACGGAGCATGAAATTACGAAAAATTTGTCGGCCTACGCAGCTCGCTTGCTCGGACAATTCAATTTGAAGTCAGCCGGGACCTTCTAAATCGTTTATGGAATAAGAAAATGTTTTCTCTTCATTTATCAGCAATCGGAGTAAGAAGTCTTTCCTACGGGTTTGGGTTAAATGCCGGTACCGACCTCTTGGGATATGAAATATTGTAAGGATGTAATTGGCCTTGGAGAAAACAAATCGCTTTCCCAGATGAACGCAAATTAGACACGCTCGTGTCGGGCACGCGAAAGAAACGAGCTGAAATAACCTCGCAATTCACCTCTAGAGCATAGTTTACAATCGACTGGAATTTTTCAAACACAGGTTGAGAAAGCTACGTCTTTTGTATGTAAGTTTGAAGTATTAAAAGAATAAGGCGTTTTGAGATTGCAAATGATACATGCAAATATCATTGCTTTAAATTTGTCATTTTAGTCGCATTCCTAACGGTACACATGTTTGGACGAAATGTTTACATTTGTTCCAATTATATTCTAATTCATATAAAGAATTTTGACAAAAGAAAAGATCATCTAAACCGAGTCATTTGTAATAATGTCCTCCGAATCTAAAAGATAGTATCTAAACATGTAATACAGGTCTAATTTGTCATCATTATGGCATCACCCTATACCCTGTAAAACTTCTTGTACATACGCATTTTGTTTCTCAAATTGCAATTTCAGTGGTTTATTCTGTACCAAAAACTCGTGCCGAACAAATCCAAACGTTTCATCGTCCCCACTTTTTGCAAACAAGGCCGTATCGCTCGGAGGAAGTAAAGTGTTTCCATAGCAATTCGCTATAAAAAAAATATCTAAAAAAATATATATAATGGTTTTTTGTTGTTGTAAGTACAATATTGATTTAAAATGTATTGAAAATGTATGTCAAAGAACTTAGTTGGTCAAGAAATATCTTATGTGTGTGTGTGTGTGTGGAGGGGGTCGTACTTATCGTACAATGTGATATTACAGCTACCTTTAACAGACAATCTCGAAACATCATTTACAAATTAACAAAAGAATGTAAATCGTATTGCCAATTTGCTTTCCAGGAAATAAATACATCAGAGAACCAATAAAGTCTTTGTGCTATGAAGGGTATTTAGTTTTTTTAGTAAAATGTAACTAAGATGAAGGTAATTTGATTTCTAAGTAATATTTGGACCAACTCAAGTATGAGGTTTTCTTGGATATTTGGGTTAAGCTTTAAAAAAACACATGTGCAATTCATTCTATGCGGCATAAATTTTTGTTTTGTTTTATTTTGCGATTTCAAACAATCTAAAGGAGACATTAATATCCTCTTTTTCAAAAGGGAGTAAGTTTGTTACTCTTGTTTAGTTTTATATTCCACCTTTTTCCAGTTTGGAATGATTTTCCAATAGCTGCATGAAATTGTTCATTGTGGGGTGTGTGGGAGTCTTTGTTTCTTTGCAGTTGGCTCTGATAACAGTCAAACAAATTAAAGGAGAATACTAATTTGCTTCCATTGGACAAAATACAATAAGACGTATTCAGTTCTTAACTTCAATGATTCATGCACTTTATAAACATCGATAAATATCGGAGTGAGATCAATAAATAAACATTTCATTTAGAAACTTTTGAATCAGTCAGGCAATATGTTGTGGACTTCTTAAACTTTGTTCAAATTCTAATGAACAGGCCAAGGAATTTATCTAGATTTTAAAATTGATTTAACTTAGATAATTCTTTGTTAAATAATCCACACCTTATATTTTGACATGGAACAGTAAGATTTCATTCAACTGCATTTTTTTCAATATTCCTTACGATTAATCCTCTGTAAGAATGTGTATCCCTTGGAGACGATGCTATTCAAGGGTGTCTTACATTAATGTAATGCCTATCGACAGGTGGGTACGCTTATAAGGACGATGAGCACAATCAATTACACGTATTTTTCAAAGATGATAACAATGAACTAACGATCAACCCGATTGAATGTCATTTCACAAAGAACATTGGTGATTTAATGTTTACCTCTAATTACAAATTGACCTCTAGAATGATTGATTGTCTTTGAAATTATGACAGTGCAATCAAATTGCAATATATCAATAAATTTGATTTACACAACAAATCGTAACGATCTGACTCGTGCTGTCAGGCAGGCACGTTCCATTCCATCTGTTATATCACTGTCTGACAATGAAGCACAAGACAGAATGGAAAATAAGGAATACATGGGTTACATGGGGAAATAAAGTTATCACGGATCAGAATTATACATTTCGGATCCAAAAAGATAACGAAAGACTCAATTAAGTAAATAAGATTTGATTGTGGGATAATCAGAATATTGCTTCACGCCTCAGAGACTAAATTACTTTCACTTAAAATGTTGTTTATTCCGATTCTTGGTGAAAGTAAAACGAAATGTTTTTTACTCATAAATAAATGTAGGCCTATGCCTAAGTAGAACACACGTTGCTCATCGTTGTTGTTTATTTAATACCTAATTGCATAATTTGCACATTTGGACAAAATATACATACGCCTAACCGTATAAGTTGGACCATTTTAAAGTAAGCTCGTTAACGATACTTCCCATTTCATCTTCGACACGATCCACCTCCACGATCTACTTCCGGCATCATCGACCTCTGACCTCCGCGTTTGAGTAGCCATTTTTTATTGCGATTTTAACATATTTCAGTGTTCAGAATGATGATAAATGACGTCATAGTTTCATTGAGCAGAATAGAATTTCATCGCCAGGCTTGCCATGTCTCTTTGCATCTGTTCGTTGTCGCGCTTTTCTCGTTCCATAGTTCTCTTCAGCTTTGTTCGACGGTTTTGAAACCATATCTTCACCTGTCGAGTAAAATATGTCGAAATATAAAAACAAAACATATAATATCGTATGATAAAATTGTCATGTTGTATTTCCACAAATAGAATCATGTTTCTAATTGCTTTACTCAGAACTTTCAATTTTATTGCTTACTTCAAGTCGCTTAAAGGCCAGTTATCGTCTCTAACGTGGAGGTAAATAAATTCATTTCGTGTGTTTTAATTGGTCGAAATACAATGGTCCAATGTGCACTTACATTGATAGGCCAATCAGTAACCGTTTTGGAATAAAATGTACGCAGTCACATTTTAATCACGATAAATGGCCTTTATTTTGCTAACAACATCGTTGTTGCATTTTTGAATTGTCAAACTTAAAAAAGATGATAAAATTTGTTCTTTTTCATACCATATTGTATTTCCACAAATAGTGTCATGTTTTTAATTGCTTTACTCAGAATATTTCAATTGCACTGCTTATTTCAATTCGTCTAATTTACTATCAACAGCTTTGTTGAATATTTGAAATATTAGGGTTTCACCCTTGTTTTGTCTTACACTATATTTTCTTTCAGAAATTTGATTTATATTGTTCGTATACATCAAATGTAGATAGACATTAATCAAAACATGCAAAGTTATAAGATTCTATTTTGTTTTTCGGTGTTGAAAATTGATCGTAATTCCGATATTTATTTTACAAAACATTTAACTCCACATATCATTTGTGAGAAATGATTTTCACAGTTTACAATTATTCTGACTTTGAAACAACTTCTGATCACCTTTTGCAATTTGATTCGCCTTGCCCTTTTCAACGGCAGCAAGCCCCAGTAATGAGGAGCACACGTAAAATGTTATGTCCCACTTAAATATTGATTGGATGAAATATAATGAAAGATTTATTGACAGGTAGCAAATCTATCTTAATACCTGTCTACAAACCACGGGCCCCGGTTCAATCCTGGGGTGGGTTAGCCAGTGGTTATCAATCATGTTTATTTTGTCTGTCCGTACGTCGTACCTGTGTTCTCGTCCGGGTCGTATTAAGCGTTTCGTGATAGCATTTGTACTATCATAATCGAATACGCAGGCGACGACCCCGTCATTGTAATTGTGTGTTCAACTCTCTCTCTCTCTCACAGGTAGCAACAACTTAAAGAACAAAATGGTTAAAAAAAGACTTCAAAAGAAACAAAATGGTGAAAAAAGCATTTAAAAATCTTATTCTGTTAATGAAATATTTAAGTTTATAGTTGGTATCATTTGTGTAGAAACGACTGAAATCAAGACTAGTTGTGATGTCATAGCCTCAGATTCCTCAAAGTCTTTATGTATTCTATCATATTTTGTCCCGTGATTTTGTGGCTGAAAAATCATGGGATATGTCAAAAATTTAATAAAACTGAATCTAGGGAGGGAATTTTTAATATACCACCTGAAGAAAGTTTAAGGAAAATGATTGAAATAGTGAACAAATTAAATGAACTTTCTTTAAAATACATAAAGATTTTGAGGAATCTGAGGCTGTGACATCACAACTAGTCTGATTTCAGTCATTTCTACAGAAATGATACCAAGCTTAACTTGAATATCTTTTTAACGGAATAAAATGTTGCAATGCTTTCTTCACCAGTTTGTTTCTTTTGACGTCCTCTTTCGTATAAGATGGACATGCTTGACCACTGAACTAATCCTTTAAGCTTCATTGGAAGAAATTATCTACAAATCATACAAATAACAACAAATTTCGTCAAAATCGGTCAAAAATATATAATTTTAAATTTTACATCCTTATTATTATATATTATGCAAAATTTATTGTAATTTTGTGACATCACAACAAGAAAACCTATGAATTTTTTCATGTCTTTGATTGAGAGCAGTTGAATATTACCAAGAAATTTTGAATTTCCAATTTACCCTCGACCAAAATTTAGCAGGAGAAAAAGTGTAATGATTTTGGGCTGTCCTCTCTTTCATACGTCACAACTTTTGCATTCTTTCAAAATTTCTCAAACTTTGACTACTAATTATTTGGATGCTACCATTGTAAAATACACTGCCCTGTGTATAATTTAGTGCTTTTTCTCCCATACCTTTAAAACTTGTACTGTTATGAGGAAAAAGATCAAGTGACAGTATGAAGTAAATTTCAAGCAATTTTACACACTTATTGAACTTTACAAAAATGTACCCAAATATTTGCCACATTTTGTCTCAGTAATATCGAGGTACTAAAAATCCAGAATATCAACGATCAATATCACCTGATCATCGGTAAGATCACCTGATCATCGGTAATAAGACACGAAATATGATGGCTTTGTTTTTGTGCATTGGAATTGTACATGGTGAATCATACATTGTCGCAGAAAAGTAACGTTGTCTTATGTCCAAAAATGCCTATTGAGATAATCACATTTAAATTTATTGATTTTTAATGTATTTCTTTGAAATATTATAACACAATGTTGCAATATTTTATTTTGTATGTGACATATTCATAAGGTAATTATCTCGAAAGAACCTTATTTAGTTTCAGAACAATTTCCAATAAACAACTCAATTTGACCACAATTGAACTTAGGACAACTTAACTTTCCTGCAAAGATATGCCTTTTGCTATGTCCTTTACATGGTTATCTTTTGTAGTGCAGTATGTGAACCATCTTGACTTCTGTTATTACATTTTACGTATCGATTGTTTGTTTTTTATATATCATATTGTTTCTGTAAAAGCTTGAAAGATTTTGAAATATAACTGGAGGAACAAAAAAAAAAGAAAGACAAAAAAAAAAAAAAAACATACACAAAAATTCATCAACTTACTTGACGTTCTGTCAGATTGAGAACTTGTGAAAGCCACACTCTCCTGTCTCTACATGGATACATACACAGTTGGAATTCTCTTTCTAGATGAAGTAACTGGAGTTTGGAATATGGTCGACGTTTAGGCCGCGTTGGACTAGATGAATCAGAGCTCTTTTCAATTTCCACTTTTTCTTTATCAACTGGAAAAGGGGAAAGACATAGTTTTCAGATTAAGACATTTTGTAATCAATTAAATATAAGATAACAATGTAAGTATGCAGAAAACACCCGGAAAATTTTCGAGTTTGGAATACGGTCGACGTTTATGCCGCGTTGGACTAGATGAATCAGAGCTTTTTTCAATTTCCACTTTTTCTTTATCAAGTGGAGAAAGGGAAAGACATAGTTTTCAGATTAGGACATTTTGTAATCAGTTCAATGCTGTAATTATGCAGAAAACACCCGGAAAATTATACAAATGAGTCAACTTTCTGTCACAAGAAATGAAAAAGAAAAAATACCTGGTAGAAGAATTGTTATAGCATAGGAATGAATGGCACAAAATATGGATAGTCCGACGAAAAAGGTTAGAACTTGAAAGTCACTGGTAGATGAATAACAATTATCACGTTCATAATTCACCGCTTCATGCTTATAATTTTTCATGTAATGAAGTAGTTTATCAACAGGTTTTGCTGTAACGGAAAACGGAGTGTAGAAACCAAGTGAGGTAAATCTTGCCAAGTGTACATTAGTATGCATGTTACAATTAATCCGTAAAGTATGTTCTTTCATCTTTGAATGCTTTTTGTTTAAGACTTTTTTGTATGTATGTCGTTTAGTCCTTTTTATTTCCTCTTTTTAAGATCTGGTTGCATTTATTATACAACTTCGTTTAGTTATACTTTTGCCTCATGTTTGTTAACACTGACTGTTGAGTAAAATTATAAAGCGTGTTTTTCAGGAAGAAAAAAGATTTTTGTAAAAAGAAATAAAACGTATTTCCATATCCTGAAAGCGTTATGGATTAATTGACAATTTTTTCTTATCATTTCAAGTTTGTAGAAATTATAGATGCAATAACTTCTAAACTTAATGAAGAACGTTTTCCTCTAGGATTGAAATAGATCTTTTAATGTGGATCAAACTTGATGTATATTTCATATACCATTCAGCTTCACTTTCTCGTTCATGTGTTGCAGCATTGATTGGTAACAAAAATGTACAAGCCTATAAGACAAATTTGAAATGATAAATATTACAAAGTCTAAAAAGTACAAATATTTTTGTATTTAATGAGCAATTTTACATCAACGGAAACGCAAGAGATAGAAATTGACAAGTGTGGAGGACATTGACCCATATGTTAACGAACTACGCATGAAGAAAGCTGAACGTTTTTAGACATTGTGCATGCCAATATCATGAATCAAATTTCTGAAGACATTTTTGAACTTTAAACAAACAAGCAAACAAGAGACGTTAAACAGGAAACATTAAACATATATACACTTTGGAAAGTGGAAGTCAGACACTAACTTAGTTAAGAGTAATTCATTCAACTACATTTTGATAGGTGGTGGTGTCTATTTGCTTTGGGTTGAATCTTTACCTATAACGAATTATCAATTTGAATCATTTCGAAATTTGTTTGATTGTAGTTAGATTGTTATGGCGGAATACGTTTTTGAACAATGCACAGAAGGAAATTTTAATTCTAGTACAAGCCGGGGTACAAGCAGGAAAGCAAGAATTCACAAATATATACTTATAGATTTTCATTTTTAAATGTGCATTTTTTGTGACAATTTATTATAATGTGCTTATGTGAGGCAATGTTGTTAATCTGTGTTTCGCAAAGAAACAAACGATTCTTAATTAGATGAACAGTTCCATCAAAAGTTACGTAAATAGCGAAATGCAAAAAGTTAAATGTAAATAGCCGAATGTGAATAGCCAACTGTGAATAGCCAACTGTGAATAGCCAAATGTAAATAGCCAAATGTAAATAGCCAACTGTGAATAGCCAAATGTGAATAGCCAAATGTGAATTGCCAAATGTGAATTGCCAAATTTGAATAGCCAAATGTCACACAAAAGTGATTAGTGATTAGAATTTGACTAGTTAACAATGTCAAAATATCTTTTAAAAAAGCAAGTATGTAATCAGTCGTGGCAGTTCAATAACTCAATTTCCTTATATGGTTAGTTAATAATCATAGAGTGAACGCAATCAATCAACTTAACTAGGAATGGTCACATCATAAACGTGTACATGAACTAATTGTAATGACGTGATTGCAGCAAAACCAAGTTAAAAAAAGACTCCTGTCGAATCTCCTGCAGCACATTTATTGCAGATTTTATATGTTTTATTGTATCTCGTTTGATCTATCAATTAACAAAGATTATAGGTAATCGCTTGCCCATATACTACAATACAACCCACAAATCCAAGGTGTTAGTCAAAGGTTTAATCACAACATTCAAGGTTTTCGGCAATCTGTTACAGTCATCAGTTTACATTTGCTGGTACCCCTCTGCCAATATTTCATTACTGAAAATGTCCAGTAAACAGCTCAAATTTATCAAATTTGTTCATTGTCAATCAGGAACTGTGTATTTTGTTTTCATAAATCATTCAGGATAACATTATAAATGATTGTTACAAGAGATGGGAGTAACCTCATTGGGTTGTAGTAATAAATGTTTTACGCCAATGACATAAATGATTGTGTGGGGTCCCGTATGAAATACAAATTTTCAGATATCTGCTGATATAAATCATTGTATTTAGCATTTCAGAATGACATCATTCAATGTACATTTAGCTTATTACTGAGATTGGATAAACACATATTGAGATTCAGGAAGATATTGACATTAAACTTGACCTATGTCATATACATGTGCATGAATTTGCGTTCCGCAAAATTGTGATTATGAATATATCATGATTTTTCTTCGTTCATGCAGGTTCATGAGGCCGGCCGTTATTGTAAGTCTTTCTTTCTTTTAATTGTATGTGCAAAAAAGGAGAAGAAGGACGTTTCAGGAAGATGGCGAAATGACGTCATGGGAATCCTTCTACCTCTCACTTTTTAGAAGTTTAAGTAAAGGTTGGATTCTCGTCCGGGTGCAATTTCATTTTATGTTTCAAATTTCATCCTCAAATCAGAGCATAGCATTTAAAGTTGATTTCTTTTTCAGTTTTGCATAGATCTGCTGACATTAAGTTCCCCTCCTCAAGACAATATTCCCGCGACATATAGGATATGCGAAGTATGCAATTATTTTTGAAACTTGAAATAACATTTGTTTTTTAATTGAATTGAAATGAGAAATTTATATTTAAAATTGCACACATTTAATTTTACAACATCTTTGCTGTCTTAAAGATGTGGTAAAGTTCATGGTTTGTCATATTTCTTCAATTGTTTAAGGACTCTTGACGGTGATTCGCCTTATTATAACTCCCCTTTTGATAACTTTCCTGATTTCAACTCGCTGTTTTCTATCCTCGTAATATTTAACCACAAGAAATTAAACATTTGCAAAATGTTAAATATCATGTGCGTCCTTTTTGGAACTTTTTAGATAAAATCCTTGAACAGGTATCTCTGACGGCAGTTTATGATTTGCAACTCGGAACGAATTGGTACTGTGTCGTTTTCCCCAGAGATTCAATTATATATATATATATATATATATATATATATATATATATATATATATATATATATATATATATATATATATATATATATATATATATATATATATATATATATATATATATATATATATATATATATATATATATATATATATATATATATATATATATATATATATATATATATATATATATATATATATATATATATATATATATATATATATATATATATATATATATATATATATATATATATATATATATATATATATATATATATATATATATATATATATATATATATATATATATATATATATATATATATATATATATATATATATATATATATATATATATATATATATATACATATGTATACATATATATATATATATATATATATATATATATATATATATTATATATATATATATATATATATATATATATATATATATATATATATATATATATATATATATATATATATATATATTATATTATGTGTGTATATATTTATATATATACATTTTTTGTTAATAAAGTATAGGACCTTACGCGTGGTATCTGACGTGTACCACGGGCCTGGCACGGGTCATATCATTCTGGCAATTTGAGCGCAATGATTGCGGCGACCTTAAAATACATAAAGCGCAAAATGGATTCACAGCCAGTAATAGACGTAGCAACATGTTCTTCATTAGAAGGGGGAGGGGAAATCATGGGGATTAAGATCTGATAACTGGTATGCCCTCAAAAACTTCCTAGTAACAATCTCTAAATTCTCCGAAATAAAATCTTGAAAAATATAGTATTTTCACGGAATTTGGTAGCATAAGGTTTTTGCACTCGACCATGCTGTTAAAATTGTATAGCTTGATTTGTGTTCTATATATTTATCTACTCCATCCATTTCCCCATCAAACCATTAAAATCATTTCTAATCGTAATCATTATTATTATCATTTCTCTCGGTTCATTCATTCATCAATTCATTCATTATCCACATATGTCTGTTCACCCACAACTCCATCTCTCCATCCATATATGAACATCATATAATGATATATTACAACATATATTGATTACTCAACCATTTTTACCATTAACGAAAATACCAAATTGTCTAAATCAAAGTGTATCCGTCTGTTTGCTCGTTTGTATCGGTAGTTAGCTAAATCAACCTGTTTGTTAGTATGTTATACTTTTACCCGTACATCACACACTCTCTCTTCAGATCATATAGGCCTACATTTAGTTATATCTCTAAATAATTTCATAACTTTACATCAGATTTCACAATCAGATGAATAACATTACTAACACATGTTGATGGTATGCCATACGACACCTTTTCTTATTTCTTTCAGAATCTTCTCTGCTTGTATTGTATAACATGGCCATATGGTAAAAGAAATGCTTGATGTTTAGGTCAAATCTCTTTGATTTATATTCTATATATCTCGTAGCATCACTTTATGTGGCATAACAGGTGTAAATTCAATCGTATATTTCGACTGGAAACGTTTTGACTGAACAGTTTTCTTCTAAAAAGTGACCCGGCCTGATTTAAAGAAGAACTCACCAGATTTTCCTTGATTAATGGTGCTTTGGAACTTGCACACAACGAAGAAAAGAACAGCAATTAAATGAATGCTGAATCAATTCAGTGCGAAAAACATCTTGTTTAGTATTACGAAGGATCAAGGGCATGCCAGGTGTTGAGGTATTACAAACGTATATAACGTATCTTTTAGAAATGAACTTCTTGTAAATGACGATCTTTCATGTATTGTGTTTGAGTCACATGACTATATGCTACATGAACCTCTTGCAAGTGACGATCTTTGATGTGTTGTGTTTGAGTCACATGACTATATGCTACATAAACCTATTGCAAGTGACGATCTTTGATGTGTTGTGTTTGAGTCACATGACTATATGCTACATGAACCTCTTGCAAGTGACGATCTTTGATGTGTTGTGTTTGAGTCACATGACTATATGCTACATGAACCTCTTGCAAGTGACGATCTTTGATGTGTTGTGTTTGAGTCACATGACTATATGCTCCATTAACCTCTTGCAAGTGATGATCTTTGATGTGTTGTGTTTGAGTCACATGACTATATGCTACATGAACCTCTTGCAAGTGACGATCTTTGATGTGTTGTGTTTGAGTCACATGACTATATGCTCCATTAACCTCTTGCAAGTGATGATCTTTGATGTGTTGTGTTTGAGCCACATGACTATATTCTACATGAACCTCTTGAAAGTGACGATCTTTGGTGTGTTGTGCTTGAGTCACATGACTATATGCGACAGGAACCTCTTGCAAGTGACGATCTTTGATGTGTTGTGTTTGAGTCACATGACTATATGCTACATGAACCTCTTGCAAGTGACGATCTTTGATGTGTTGTGTTTGAGTCACATGACTATATGCTACATGAACCTCTTGCAAGTGACGATCTTTCATGTATTGTGTTTGAGTCACATGACTATACGCTACATTAACCTCTTGCAAGTGACGATCTTTCATGTGTTGTGTTTGAGTCACATGACTATATGCTACATTAACCTCTTGCAAGTGACGATCTTTGATGTGTTGTGTTTGAATCACATGACTATATGCTACATTAACCTCTTGCAAGTGACGATCTTTGATTTGTTGTGTTTGAGTCACATGACTATATGTCACACGAACCTCTTGCAAGTGATGATCTTTGATGTGTTGTGCTTGAGTCACATGACTATATGCTACATGAACCTATTGCAAGTGACAATCTTTGATGTGTTGTATTTGAGTCACATGACTATATGCTACATGAACCTCTTACAAGTGACGATATTTGATATGTTGTGTTTGAGCTACATGACTATATGCTACATGAACCTCTTGCAAGTGACGATCTTTGATGTGTTGTGTTTGAGTCACATGACTATATGCTACACGAACCTCTTGCAAGTGACGATCTTTGATGTGTTGTGTTTGAGTCACATGACTATATGCTCCATTAACCTCTTGCAAGTGACGATCTTTGATGTGTTGTGTTTGAGCCACATGACTATATGCTACATGAACCTCTTGCAAGTGACGATCTTTGGTGTGTTGTGCTTGAGCCACATGACTATATGCTACATGAACCTCTTGAAAGTGACGATCTTTGGTGTGTTGTGCTTGAGCTACATGACTATATGCTACATGAACCTCTTGCAAGTGACGATCTTTGATGTGCTGTGTTTGAGTCACATGACTATATGCTACATGCACCTCTTGCAAGTGACGATCTTTGATGTGTTGTTTTTGAGTAACATGACTATGTGCTACATGAATCTCTTGTAAGTGACGATCTTTGATGTGTTGTGTTTGAGTCACATGACTATATGCTACATTAACCTCTTGCAAGTGATGATCTTTGATGTGTTGTGTTTGAGTCACATGACTATATGCTACACGAACCTCTTGCAAGTGATGATCTTTGATGTGTTGTGTTTGAGTCACATGACTATATGCTACACGAACCTCTTG
This sequence comes from Chiridota heheva, assembly GCA_020152595.1. Lineage (NCBI taxonomy): Eukaryota > Metazoa > Echinodermata > Holothuroidea > Apodida > Chiridotidae > Chiridota > Chiridota heheva. The sequence goes on along the minus strand of JAIGNY010001488.1, from coordinate 154,539 downwards.
CAAGTGACGATCTTTGATGTGTTGTGTTTGAGTCACATGAATATATGCTCCATTAACCTCTTGCAAGTGATGATCTTTGATGTCTTGTGTTTGAGTCACATGACTATACGCTACATGAACCTCTTGCAAGTGACGATCTTTGATGTGTTGTGTTTGAGTAGCATGACTATATGCTACATGAACCTATTGCAAGTGACAATCTTTGATGTGTTGTATTTGAGTCACATGACTATATGCTACATGAACCTCTTGCAAGTGACGATCTTTGATGTGTTGTGTTTGAGTCACATGACTATATGTCACATAAACCTCTTGCAAGTGATGATCTTTGATGTGTTGTGTTTGAGTCACATGACTATATGCTACACGAACCTCTTGCAAGTGACGATCTTTGATGTGTTGTGTTTGAGTCACATGAATATATGCTCCATTAACCTCTTGCAAGTGATGATCTTTGATGTCTTGTGTTTGAGTCACATGACTATACGCTACATGAACCTCTTGCAAGTGACGATCTTTGATGTGTTGTGTTTGAGCCACATGACTATATGCTACATGAACCTCTTGCAAGTGACGATCTTTGGTGTGTTGTGCTTGAGCCACATGACTATATGCTACATGAACCTCTTGAAAGTGACGATCTTTGATGTGTTGTGCTTGAGCCACATGACTATATGCTACATGAACCTCTTACAAGTGACGATATTTGATATGTTGTGTTTGAGTCACATGACTATATGCTACATGAACCTCTTACAAGTGACGATATTTGATATGTTGTGTTTGAGTCACATGACTATATGCTACATGAACCTCTTGCAAGTGATGATCTTTGATGTGTTGTGTTTGAGTCACATGACTATATGCTACATGAACCTCTTGCAAGTGATGATCTTTGATGTGTTGTGTTTGAGTCACATGACTATATGCTACACGAACCTCTTGCAAGTGACGATCTTTGATGTGTTGTGTTTGAGTCACATGACTATATGTCACATAAACCTCTTGCAAGTGACGATCTTTGATGTGTTGTGTTTGAGTCACATGACTATATGCTACACGAACCTCTTGCAAGTGACGATCTTTGATGTGTTGTTTTTGAGTCACATGACTATATGCTACACGAACCTCTTGCAAGTGACGATCTTTGATGTGTTGTGTTTGAGTCACATGACTATATGCTACATGAACCTCTTGCAAGTGACGATCTTTGATGTGCTGTGTTTGAGTCACATGACTATATGCTACATGCACCTCTTGCAAGTGACGATCTTTGATGTCTTGTGTTTGAGTCACATGACTATACGCTACATTAACCTCTTGCAAGTGACGATCTTTGATGTGTTGTGTTTGAGTCACATGACTATATGCTACATGAACCTCTTGCAAGTGACGATCTTTGATGTGCTGTGTATGAGTCACATGACTATATTCTACATGAACCTCTTGCAAGTGACGATCTTTGATGTGTTGTGTTTGAGTAGCATGACTATATGCTACATTAATCTCTTGCAAGTGACGATCTTTGATGTGTTGTGTTTGAGTAACATGACTATATGCTACATTAACTTCTTGCAAGTGACGATCTTTGATGTGTTGTGTTTGAGTAACATGACTATATGCTACATTAACCTCTTGCAAGTGACGATCTTTGATGTGTTGTGTTTGAGTCACATGACTATATGCTACATTAACCTCTTGCAAGTGACGATCTTTGATGTGTTGTGTTTGAGCCACATGACTATATTCTACATGAACCTCTTGCAAGTGACGATCTTTGATGTGTTGTGTTTGAGTAACATGACTATATGCTACATTAACCTATTGCAAGTGACGATCTTTGATGTGTTGTGTTTGAGTAACATGACTATATGCTACATTAACCTATTGCAAGTGACGATCTTTGATGTGTTGTGTTTGAGTAACATGACTATATGCTACATTAACCTATTGCAAGTGACGATCTTTGATGTGTTGTGTTTGAGTAACATGACTATATGCTACATTAACCTCTTGCAAGTGACGATCTTTGATGTGTT